>CAXIEQ010000208.1:0-20276 GCA_964023945.1 Ectemnius cavifrons | reverse complement strand
GACTTACTCCGAGAGGAGAAAAGTTGCCACGGCTTACTCCGAGAGGTGAAACTTCGCCGCGACTTACTCCGAGAGGAGAAAAGTTGCCACGACTTACTCCGAGAGGAGAAAAGTTGCCACGGCTTACTCCGAGAGGTGAAACTTCGCCACGACTTACTCCGAGAGGAGAAAAGTTGCCACGGCTTACTCCGAGAAAATATATATATATATAATCAGTTTATTGAATAAATCCATCTTACCCGATATTGCACTCACATATTTCAATATTCTCGAGAAGGTATCTCGGAGCAACGGAAGCCTATTACTTTATCTCTACTTTCCTTAGGAAGTAAGCACACTCGCAGCATAAGTGACTTTCGAGCATAATAATCAGCCAAATAGCGTCTCGTGTAAATCGCGTTTCCGCGGCCCTAAAGTGACAACACCTCATCCCAGGTAAATTGCGTATAAGCGCATTGATCGCAAGGAGGTAATTTAGTATTTCATCTCACGCCCCGGTAAATGGGTCGTTCCGATCTTTGACCGCGACAAGCTGTGGTCATTCTAACAGAGCCAGTAGGTATACTTTCTACATTACCGAACTTTCCTACCTGTTTTACCATTACTCTACCTTATCTCATTTCATTACGATACTTAGCTTACCTTACTCCACCACGAGATCAACTTAAATCGTCTTTTCTACTTACCTCACCGTTGATCATCGTTCTTCTTTACCATATTCTATTACTTACCTACTACTTACCTACCTTACCACATTTTGTTACTTACCTATTACTGATCTACCTTACCATACTTTATTACTTACCTTATAATCCTACTACTTACCTACCGGCGTTGAACCGCTGTACTACATTAACATCCACAACATAGTTATCTGCAGCCTCACTGTTATCTGTAGTAAGATTTCCTCTCCCGTGCGGAACCGGATCATAGCGCGGCTAAGCCGAGTAGTCCCCTCCATTAGGTTATCCCCTCTCGACTCTCTACAGCAGTGCCTCATCCCAGGGTAAAGTTCAGTGCAAGCGACTTACCCGAAAAAGAGGCAAATGATAATTGAAAATAAGCACGTCTGGGAATTAGATCGACTAATAGGTTGCGGAAGACCACGACCTTCGGCCGACGCCTCCCTGAGACGTAACACGCCAAGAAGGTACCGCGCGGGAAGTCTGCGCGCCACCCACAGAGCCGGCAATTAATGCAGGGAGAAAAATAACAAAGGACTTCCCGTTGAAGACAGAAGAGGCTCTTCTGAAATTAGAGGAAGACCTCTGTGAGGAAGATGCTCACAAAAAATTGGTATGCGGTCTTTTGTTTTTCAGAGTTTCTTTCTGATGCACTATTTTTACCGAACTTTAACCTGAGATCTTTATTTTTTTCAGTTACAACAATTTCGTGTACTCGGTGGCACCGATTTAAAATCAAAGACCAGGTTTGTCATGGAATTTGTTTTTGACGATGGCCTGGCCCAAAATTACAACTGAACTGGACAGAAAAACAAAAAAGCTCTGGGTGTATTAAGAGTGGCCAGTCTGATAGTAGGTAAGCATGTGATTGGTGTTTATGTGACACTTTCGAATAAATAATTATAATCGATAATTAAATTACATTGCATTTAAAAGTGTAAGCGAGTATTCACGATATTCTTTACCCTTTGTTTAGATTACATCCAGCAAAGTCTACCGACCCAGACGCACAGCGATATCCGGCACCAAATAAAGGAGTGGTTGAGACATTGTAAGGATCGGTATCAAAGCCGACAACCCAGAGAGTTACCTGAAGAAAAGTAAGTATCCAACAGATTGTGCAAAGTTTCGTGTCTAATTCTCTGTTATTAAGAATAGAATTATCGCTAATTTAATATATTGTGTATCATTTCAGTATCCCAGCTCAGAGAGTAGTGGCAGCACGTGCAGGCAAAGGACAAGGCCAAGGACCAGCACGGGAACCACCAGCCCCACTACAGGTCGAAGAACTGGCCGATGAACCGGCCGAAGAACTGACCGAAGGACCAGCTCAAGAGCCAGCCCTTCTAGAGTCTTTCGATGGCGAAATACTAGACTTAGACTATAGTAATATAGAATTTATAGACGACGAACGATGGGATTAGAGAGGCCTATTTTTATTTTATTAGAGATTAATATTTAGTATTAGTATTTGCATGTAATATTAGTTAATTAAGCTATTTTTTTTCATATATACTCAAATAACTAGTTTTGACAACCGCCCCCAGACGCGATGTTTTATATGCTTATATATGTTATATTTCATATAGACCTATATATGTGTTACTTGATAGTTAGAATTGACGACCCTTGAGCCATGTGATATTTTTGATATTTTATATTAAGGGGATGAAGACAGTTAATTTTCTCATTCTTTAATTAATACACTTTTATATATATAGTAGTTTGGGCTATGACTATTTTACATTAAACAAACAATAAGGGTGTTTTTTAACACATTGTGGAGGATTTCATTTTGCTACTTGAACCAAGATCTATTTCGGTGCAGTCACTTTTTAAGGTTTTAGCTATAAAATTAACTGTCTTACATCATCTTAATTATCAAAACTATGTACCTGTGTAGATTCCTTTATTACTACTAATATTGCTCATCCAACTTTGCACATTGTAAGGAATTTTCCTGGGGCTGCTCGGGGATAGAACTACCCGCAGCCAGTTACCCAGGAAAATGTGATAGTGCTATTTCAACGGAATTTACGAAACGATAATTGGGCTTGGTAGCGCTCTTTCGAGACGCCTGAATTGAATCGCCCGAAGGGCGGAACGCGCACTAACCCTAACCCTCGACTACGAATTCGGAAGCCTTAAAAAAAGATGGGCGCCAGGTACCCCGCGGTACCACGTAAATCTAACTGAACTGGCTACTAGCCGGACACTTCCGGGGATTCGTAGTCGGATTCACTACCGCGGCAGCTCAGAGGCCGGAATAGAGGAGAGCGGTGGGTTCGGCAGGAGACGCAACCAAGACAGACAAATTTATAAGGCACCCGAGGTTTATTGTTAGGTCTACGGTGTTACAATTACTAGATGTGAATCGATAACGGCGGGAAAACGGACTTCGCTCACGGGAGTTACGCGGCGCCCGTGAGGAGCAGATCGGAAAAGAATTCTATGGCCTACGGTGGCCGGAACTAACCAGTAAGAAGGTCTCGGAACGACGAGACTCACGGAGAAGCAGTGGTCCTAACTTCACAAGGGAACCTCGCGACGCGAACTTAAGCTAGTGGACGGAATGACTCGTCGTGAAGACGGGAGTCCTCCAGGAAGGTCGACCTGATTCTCGCGGAAACTCTGCAGTGTGTTTTCTACTATGGAAGCACGAGGACGAGACGTGAACACGACTCGGCCAGGACAATCCCCTGACCGGCCAAACGTCGAAACGAAATAGATTGGTCCCAAAAGTGGATCGCTTACCAAATGGTTTTGAGGCGTGGTGTCTGGCGGAACACAACGGATCACGAAACTACACTATCAGAATCAACACAACGAGTGTTCGCTCCTTCCGCGCGCGGGACTTTAATAGACTAATTCTAATTTCCCCCTGCACCCCTGACGTGGCCGATATTGTCACCAAACGCAGTCCGGGCTCCAAGGCTCGGGGAGCCTCCGCAACAGGGCCGTGCCCCTGCGCTGTCGGAAGATCCTAGCGACCGCTGCCGATGAATCCTTCCTCCTGGATGTGCCTTCCCAACCGCCCAGATTTCCCGCGGTGTGGCCAAAACTGCATGGGAAATCCTTCGTAGGCTGCTACCATCCGCAATGGAGTCTCCACGTCGAGCCGAAGTCTCGTGGCTGCTGGTGACGAAACTTAAGATAGGTGCCAGGATGCAGGTGGCGATGCGACGTCCCTGGTCTATGGTGCCTAAACGGCTCACGCGAAAATCAAATAGGATTAGGAGCGAAACAAAGGTTTTAAATTAGCTTAACTGTCGACCTTGCCTGGAGGCTACGTTTTTATATTCCCTAACGGCGCTTATGATCAACCTTCCGGTCTTATGCTCGCTAGGAGAGGACACTTCGTCACAACATATTGTAATATACTTGTTATCATACAGAGTTGAATGGGCGTAGTGCCATAGATGAGCAATGCGATCTACTTTATATTTTATTTATTTTGATTCATTGTCATTATCTATACATTAGTTTATGTGCATAATATGTTTATCGTCGCGCTCGAACAGTTCCAAACATTCCTAGCATTGGTAAAGATGTAGTGTACTATTTTAACTTTACCTCATTATTGTAATGTTTGGTACAATTCAAAGTTGTTTTATGCCATGTGGACGTTATTCAACTTCGAATATTATTTTTACAGCGATTCATCCAGCGATTCTGTCGTCTGTATTACAAAGTGCAATTCTCTGGCATAGAATAGAATAGCAAGTTGTTAAATATCCATGTAATCGTTTCGAGGTTATATTGACTTATGTATTGCGTTGAAAATATGTGATGTTGAATTTTTATGTGATACTTTATTATTTTTTATACCAATAAAACGTAATTACATGTTCTCCAGAATTAAATGTTTATATGCAATTATTTATTCCAATAACCGTATACGTCCAATTTTGTGCCGTAGCGTACCCCTGCGTATAACCTGAGGATAACCCATGGTTATCATCGCGGATAATCCGTCGGTCAACCGCCCAGGTTAACCTGAGGCTCGGACAACCATGTTTCATTCGTCGATCCTAAGGATAACCGACGGATATCCTCGGCTACCATTCGGATAACCTCAGGCTCATCCTATATCCTTTTCGGATATCCGGAGGATAGCCTTGTGCTATCTGGGGAATAAAACGAGCCATACCGAATTAAAAGTGTAAAAATGGAAACAGCAATAATAAATAATAGCGAAATCTTAGTCAAAATCTTCTTGGTTCCTGGATGCAAATCGTTGCCAATCTTCTTAGCAGGCACACACCGACCGTCAATCTCTCAGATGCAGCGAAAGACTCGGTGGAGATGCTTTAAAAATGGCCGCTACAGCTCTCTCACAGCAGTTTCCCGCCGTAATTTCTTGTCCGATTTCCCCCGCCACACGGCTAAATGGGTCGCTAACTCGGTAGCGCGGACCTCGGTACCGACGCTAACTCCTGCCGCAGATAACGCCCCAACTTACCGACCCGGCGCTACTTAGCGCCCATCGCTAGCGATCCAGACTCGCTCGAAGCGCTACCTTAGCGCTCACTAGCGCTAACTCGGAGATAGCGACCGGCGCTATTGATAGCGCCAGAACCAGAATCGCGCCCCTGGTCTCTTAAGGGCTTTTGTTAGTAAAAAAACGCTGCAAAATTCTTCCCCAAAATTTGGTCCACAACTAATTTCAATAACTTTATTACTCTACCTGGACGTTATTATGGAGGTTTATTGTTCTACCTGGACTGGTCATATAAATATATGTCAGTAGCCTTAGGTAGGGATAAGAAGTACTGGGACACGAAATCTAGATACGAAATCTTCGCTGCGAGGTTTCACTGAAGAATACTGGAAACCTTTAAGTTAGTTGTGATTTGTCTTGCCAGAAAGCACAGTCTAAGCTAATACAGTACATCCGAGTTTGTCGTTTGATGTTAAATTTCACATAATAAGAATGGCTAATCAGCTTGAATCTGGCTTCGTAAAAGCTGATTCTAGAAATTTGCTAAAAATTGATATGTTTATGGTGTGTGAATTTGTGAAGGAGAACGATAAATTCAATGCCGCAGAAATTCGTAGTGCAAAGGCTGCCATGTAAGTAATATTTCAATGCCGACACGGTATTTTTTACTTTACATAAAACGTGAACGGATTGAAACAAACTGTTGCTTTTAGGTCATCACGAGAAAATTATGGAGACTAAGCCATTGGGTATGTTTCTTTGCAAAGAGACAGACCAATTTGTATTGTTAAATGCAACGTGCGTCCTGAGCATCGAATGCATAATCACGGGTACAAAGTAACTTTAAAAATGGATGAAGACGAAAGAAAAATGATTGATGTTGAGTGCCATGACTGTGCTGCAGCAAGTGGTTAGATTTCATTAAGAATACTAATTGTTTATGGCATATTCAATCTTTTTTGGTTTTTATAATCACGCTATTCGTTTATGGTAACTTATAGGTGGTTACAAACATGCTATAGAATTTTTGATGTGGATTCACCGGCGATCCGAAAATCCATCAGTGACCGAAGTTGAGTGTTATTGGCGGCGGGCTGCTTTGGCTTCAGTAGGATCAACAAAAAAGTATATTGAAAGCAGGGAATTAAAAGATACAGGAACATCAAGCAAGATGTCCATGCCAGATAATTTCACCTTTTTAATGGATGTGGTGCAAATGGCAAAGGAGAAGCAGGTGGACAGCCAACTTAGCAGGCATAACTTTGACTTGGAAAGTCGTGAGTTAATGGCCCTCTCCATTCACCAACTCCTAATGAAGTTTAAAGAGACAGGGATATCTCGGCAAATGAGTTCCTAGAATTTGCAAGTAAACAAATATCTACAGACCTTTGCAAAAAGGCCGAAGTATCAAGCAGAGCTCAAAGCGATAACTTACTTTGGTACGAACTGCGGTATGAAAGAATCACTGCCTCTAAATTACATGAGGTAGCACGTTGTTCGAGGGAAGACGGTTCCTTAGTGCAAGAAATCATTGGGGCAGTAAAAATGTTTGAGACAGAGCAAATGCGAAGAGGGAAGAAACTGGAGAAGGAAGTTGTTACATATTCCTTCTCATCGGACTACTTTTCTTAGCCTTATTTCACACGTAGATTCAATAATTTTAACTCGCTAGTCTCCCACATAGTTTTCCCATGCGTATTTTTCGAGCCTTAAAACTGTGACTTCGACTCTTTCGCTCCGTCTTATCTCAAGCCCTTAAAACGCATTCCTAGTAAGGGATCATCGCAGCGTGCACTTAGTGAACTCTGCAGCGGTGCACTTTTGCTTCCCCTATAAGTGTTTAGACCTCAAGCGTAGTCAGACCCTTGGCGCCTATACTCCCACCATACCCCCTTTTCACTGGGCTTTTCGGGTAGTTAAGCCCTAAATTCTAGTGGAAAGCGAGGGAATCAGTTCCGAACTCTCATCGACGGCGAAGCTCTGTCAATCGGACCAGCGAAGAGCACCGTAGTAGATCGAGCACTAGTCTCCTTCGAAGCAGTTACAATTACCGTACGTACATCGTGTCTCATCGCGATAGTTAGGCAAGTCACAGTTCTTTCGTTAGTTTCTCCCCCGTTCAAATCGTAACGTAAAACGAACTCATAGTATTTTGTAACAACATCTCAAAACCACAGAAACTTTCATTGTATATTTTTGTGTTTGTATTATTTGTTCATTCAGAATATATTGAACATTATTCTAGTTTTCATTAAGAAATCATTTGTGTCATCATTACTAAATTCCTGTTTGGTCAACCTTGTTTCAATTAAGCATAATAAGGAGAAGAATAATAAACGATCCCACGAGGATATATCTTTACCGCTCGAGGTGTATCCGGCGGGCCATAGTAAGGTTTAACTCTAGCTTAGGGCATTCTTCCATGATCAATGAGCAGTTTTGAGTCTGGTTAAGGTGAAATAGCCCTTAGCACGATCCCAAATCTCTGTTCCGAGTTATTGAAAGTAACTAGTATAAAGGGGTTAAAAGGAGTTTAGGAACCTGAGTGCAGTTGAGTTGAAATAGCACTCAGCAACATCCCACGATTGACGTAGGGCCGATTGGGAACTAGAAGGACTCGAGTCTGGTTAAGGTGAAATAGCCCTTAGCACGATCTTAGAGCATATTTTAGGACTCGTGAAGCCTGGCTCGTAACAAAGTTTTGAAGGAAGTCGCGGAAAAAGCAAATTTATGTGTGAGGCAATGTGGACTGCAATTGATTCCCCAATTTCCAATATTGGGTGCTTCTCCTGACGCTATAGGAGATGATTTTATAGTAGAAATTAAGTGCCCGTCAACAACGAATAGATTTGACGTGTTTTTGCCGTATGGGAAAATAAATGATAAGTGCAAAATAGAGCGGTTGACCGCTCCGGGGTATGCTACCGGTGCGGCGAATCGGGCCACATGGCCGCCGGTTGCCAGCTCCCGCATAAATGCGCTCTATGCGCGGCGCGGGGGCAACCGGCGGCTCACAGGTTGGGCGGCACATCCTGTGCCGCCGCAAAAGGGAGGGGGCGGGGGTGCAAACGGCCCGCGGCTGAGCGGAGGGGGGTGCCGTCGGTGACGGCGCAACCCGCTGGGGGGCGGACGGGGGCAACCCCGTCGCTCCCTGAGAAGTCAGCCCCGGTGCCCGTGGGAAGCCCCACGGCACCTCCTGCCCCCTCTCCATCGGAGACTCCGGCGGAGGCTCTCCCACCCCTTCCCGCCGTGAAGGGGAAAGGGAAGGGCAAGAAGAAGCCCCAGAAGGACCTGCGGGAGGGGGAGCGCCTGGAGCAGGCCATGGACATCGCTGAGTGATGGCCAAGATTCTCCAGGCGAACCTGAACCGTTGCCGGGCGGCTCAGGACCTCTTCCTGCAGGCCATGCTGGAGAGAGGCGTCGCCCTGGCGGTCGTCGCAGAGCCTTACGGCGTTCCAACCCATCCATTCTGGATGGGGGACGAGCGCCAGGACGTGGCGATCGTCAGGGGCGGCAACGCGCCGCCCGGATGCCCGCTCGTCTCCCTGATGGAGAGGGGCGAGGGATTCGTGGCGGCGTTGTGGGGCGACATGGCGGTGGTGGGTTGTTATATTACCCCCAACTGTCCCCTCGGGGAGTTCCAGTGCTATCTGGACCGGCTGGCCCGCTGCGTTCAGCGGTGCCGGCCGCGTCCGGTGCTGGTCATCGGGGACTTCAACTCGAAGTCAACGAGTTGGGGTTCCCCGAGGACGGACCCGAGGGGACGGGCCTTGGAGGCCTGGGCGGCGGGTCTCGACCTCTGGCTCGCTAACCGGGGGTCGGCCCACACATGCGTGCGGCGCGGGGGCGGCTCCATCGTGGACCTCACGTGGGGCTCGCCCTCCGTCGTGCGCAGACTGCGCTCCTGGCGCGTGGAGGGTGAAGTGGAGACGTTATCGGATCATCGATACGTCTCCATGGAGCTCTCCGGCACAGGGGCGCGTGTGGGCAGACGACCCGACCGCCGCCGACGAAACACCTCACCACCGCCACCGAGGTGGAGGCTGAGGAACCTGAATGAGGACGCCTTGATGGCGGCCACCCTGGCCGTTACGTGGCCGCAAGGGCCGGCCGACAGTATTGGCGTGGACGAGACCGCCGCCTGGCTCCGGGGCGCCATGACGCAAGTCTGCGACGTGGCGATGCCACGGGCCAGGGGCGGCCCGCCACCGCGGCGCTGCGTGTGCTGGTGGTCTGGTCAGATCAACGAACTCAGGGAAACCTGTGTTCGGGCCAGACACCGGTACACGCGAGCGCGGCGTGTGAGTCGGCCGGACCCTACCAGGGTGGAAGCGCTGTACGCTGCATACCGTGAATCCCGCACGCAGCTGCAGCGCGCCATCAGGGCGGCCAAGGCCAGGTCCTACGATGAGCTCCAGGGGTTGGTGGACGGTGATCCGTGGGGGCGCGCCTACAAGGCGGTGCTAGGCAGGCTCCGGCCGTGGGCCCCCCCTGTCACCGAAACCCTAAGCCCGGGATTCCTCGACCAGGTGGTGGAGACCCTCTTCCCAGCCGGGGCGAGGGTCGAGCCCGCCGCCGTTGGGGGTGTCCCGGGCCCCTCCAGGGAATTGGGCCAGTCCACATGGTCCGAGGAACTGGAGGTGACCCCTGGAGAGCTGCGGGATGCAGCCAAACGGCTCCGTGCCGGCAAGGCACCGGGGCCCGACGGCATCCCGGGAAGGGCCTGGTCTTTGGCATTGGGGGCGATTGGCCCCAGGCTCCTCAGCCTCTTTAACAGATGCTTGGAGGAGGGGGTTTTCCCCTCCTCCTGGAAGTTGGCCCGCTTGGTCCTGCTCCAAAAGGAGGGCAAGCCCGCAGACTCTCCCTCGGCCTTCCGACCGATATGTCTGCTGGACGAGGCTGGCAAGATCTTCGAGCGGATCATCGCTCGTCGCCTTGTTCAGCACCTTGTCGGTGTAGGTCCCGACCTGGATGACCGCCAGTACGGCTTCCGTGGGGGACGGTCCACCGTGGATGCGGTGAACCGCGTCAAGTCCGTCACGCAGGCGGTGGTCTCCAGGGGAGGCGTGGCGTTGGCGGTGTCGCTGGACATCGTCAACGCCTTTAACTCCCTACCCTGGGAGAGGATTATGGGGGCGCTCGAATACCACCGAGTGCCCCCGTACCTCAGGAGGGTAGTCGGGGCCTACCTGTCCGGCAGATACATTGAATTTGTCGGGCAGGATGGAGGGTCGAGGCAGAGGAGAGTGGACCGCGGCGTCCCGCAGGGGTCGGTGCTTGGACCGCTCCTGTGGGACATCGCCGACGACGCGGTTATGCGGGTGTCGCTTCCCGCCGGTGTGGATGTCGTCTGGTATGCGGACGACACCCTCGTTATCACCGGCGAGAGCGACTGGAGGAGGACCAAGCGGGTCGCGGAGATGGCGGTGGCGCGGGTGTCCGTCGCCATTCGGCAGCTCGGTCTGGCGGTGGCTCCCCACAAAACGCAGGCCATTTGTTTCTGCGCCCGTGGGAAGCTAGGTCCGCCCCCTGAGATCGGGCTGTCGGTGGGTGACGCCGTGGTCGAGGTCGGGGCCGATATGAAATATCTCGGCCTCGTCCTCGACAGCCACTGGCGCTTCGAGGTGCACTTTGACCGCCTCGCCCCCCGCGTTGAGGCTGCAGCGGGCGCGCTTTGCCGGCTGTTGCCCAACGTGGGGGGAGCGGGAGGACGTGCTCGCCGTCTGTATGCCGGGGTGGTGCGGTCCATACTGATGTATGGCGCCCCGGTCTGGGCGACCAACATGGTGGCCAGTGTGCGGTGTCGCCGCCTAGTCGGGCGGTTGCACCGCGGTGTGGCCATCCGGGTCGCCCGGGGCTACCGCACCATCTCCGGTGCGGCGGCGAGCGCCGTGGCGGGTATTCCCCCCTGGGAATTGGAGGCTCAGTACCTGGCCGTCGCGGCAGAGGCGGTCAAGGGCCTGAAACGCCAGGCTCGGCAGACCCTGCTGGAGAGGTGGCGAGCGTGGGTGTCCGAGCCGCGCCACGCCGCTAGCAGGGCTGTCGGGGCTATCCTCCCCTCGTTGGCGGAATGGGCGGAGAGCGGTAGGAGACACGGCGTCACCTACAGGGCGTGCCAGATGCTCACCGGACATGGTTGCTTCGGTGGGTATCTGGCGCGCATAGGGCGGGAGGCGGACACCCGCTGCCACCACTGCGGGCCCGACCGGGACGACGCTCAGCACACCCTCGAGGAGTGTCCCTCGTGGGACGCTGAGCGTGCCATCCTGGTCGGCCAGATAGGGGAGGATCTCTCGCCGGCGGCCGTCGTGAAAGCCATGGTCGCCGGCGAGGAGAATTGGGTGGCGGTGGCCTCCTTCTGCGAGACCGTTCTCTCGCAGAAGGAGGCCGCCGAACGCGACCGGGAGCGGCGCCAAGCTCCCGGTCGCCGAGGACGGGCGAGGGCGAGGGGCGGACGTCTCCGGCGAGGGGCCTATCGGCTCTAACCGGACCGCCCCTGCCCTCGTTCTTTTGTAGCGTCAGCCTCGCTTTTTGCGAGAGCGCGCGGCGGGGAGCCACGGCCCCGTCGCGTGCAAGCTCCATCGGTCATTGGGGGGTCCCTGCTGAGGACAGGGGCCCCTCCGCGAAAAGGGCCCGATGAGGGGCGACTAGGCGAGTGGCCCGCCTAGTCGCCAAAATGCAGGTAACCGGGGGGTCCGCGACACGCCCCCCCCCCCGGAGGTAGCGCGTAGCGCGCCGAGGGGCCGAGCAGGGCGGGCTCTGGATGTTGTTCGTCCAGAGTTCCCAGAGTCCGCCCTGGAGGGCCCCAGAGGGTGGCCACCATGGGGGTTTTAGCCGGTAAGAGTCCGGCATATCCCCGTCCCCTCCTCAGGGGGGCGGGGAATCCATGAGGATTTCCCCCATGTAAAAAAAAAAAAAAAAAAGGTTTTGGCACGATTATATTTTTCCCAAACTGTTTCAAAGTGTGGCCAATAATTAAGTGTTCTTTTAAATTCTTGATTTCAGTTTTATTTTTAAATTCCACACATTCCATGCATTCCAAACATTACATTCATTCCAGACATTGCATACACTTCACACGCTCCATGTGTTTAGTACGTTCCATACATTCCGCATAGAGCTTTACAAAAAATACACAACAAATCCTGTTTAAAATTAAATACAAAATATATACACAATATATACATATACAAGTACTCTTAGGTGTTTATTATAGGGGATTGCAAGTTAATAAGGCCTGTTATTATTAATATCATCTATGAGTGGCATCAAACTGTGATGTACACAGGCGTGTGGAACAACCATACGGCTTTCCCTAACTCTTCTAATTACACGTTCAATATGTATACGAAGATTAGCTATATGTTTTGTCTCCAAAACTTCTTCTCTACTGGGCTTTGTAGTGTTACGAGCCAGGCTTCGCGAGTCCTAAAATATGCTCTAAGATCGTTAAACCTTACTATGGCTCGCCGGATACACCTTGAGCGGTAAAGATGTATCCTCGTGGGATCTTTTGTTATTCTTTTCCTTGTTATGCTTATTTGAAACAAGGTTGACCAAACAGGAATTCAGTAATGATGACACAAATGGTTTCTTAATGAAAACTAGAATAATGTAATATATTCTGAATGAACAAATAATACAAACACAAAATATACAATGAGAGTTTCTGTGGTTTTGAGATGTTGTTACAAAATTATATGAGTTCATTTTACGTTACGATTTGAACGGGGGAAAACTAACGAAGGAACTGTGACTTGCCTAACGATCGCGATGAGACACGATGTACGTACGGTAATTGTAACTGCTTCGAAGGAGACTAGTGCTCGATCTACTACGGTGTTCTTCGCTGGTCCGATTGACAGAGCTTCGCCGTCGATGAGAGTTCGGAACTGATTCCCCCTTTGCTCCAGAAATTAAGGGTTTATATACCCGAAAAATCCAGTGAAAAGGGGCATAGGTAGGGATAGAGACGCCGGAAGTCTGAGACTACGCTGGAGTTCTAAGAATTTTTGAGATGCACTAAGTGCACAGCTGCAGAGTTCGTTAAGGGCACGCTTGTGATGATCCCTAACTAGGTATTGTGTTTTTAAGGGCTTGAGATAAGACGGAACGAAAGAGTCGAAGTCACAGTTTTAAGGCTCGAAAAATACGCATGGCAAAACTATGTGGGAGACTAGCGAGTTAAAATTAATGAATCTACGTGTGAAATAAGGCTAAGAAAAGTAGTCCGATGAGGATGAATATGTAACAGTAGCAGCAGATACAGTGGGGGGACGTATAAGGAAACAATTTTTCCTCTTCAAAATTGTCTGTATTTGTTTGAACCCTCGGTCTGCCATGACACTACAATCATTTGGCAGAAGCCTCATTATACCGCATACTTCAAATAATAGGCTATCACTTGTTCTTCCTCCATAACCACTTGACATATAATTGATGAAGCCATCAGGAGTGGAAGATATGAGATATTTTAGAGTATTACACTTCTTATACTCTGACTATGTAAGTGCTTGTTTTGTTGGGTCGGAAGGCTTTTCAATCTCTATTTCAAAGCAATCAATTATAGATTGCACATTACTGTAGTTAGCACGAAAAGGTATCGGTAAAGCTTTCTTAATACTGTCTTCTGGTGGGAAATATATCAGTGTCTTTAGCATATGTGCCAAACGAGGTACAGTACTTGTAAAAACTTTGCTGGCTTAACTGGTTGATATGCCAAATTGCTTACCCAACCTCTGGAAGGTATTATCCAATCGAATCTTCATCAGAGCCAACTTTATATAATCAGCCCGAATATGCGTTTTAGCATTTAACATTTCCAGTATCCAACACCATTCTTCAGACAGTCCTATATATCTTTTTGGATTCATACTAATGAAGTAGTTTGTCAGCGATAAGGCTTGAACCTGACACTCCAGTTTATTTAAATCTTCGACTTCCTTCGCATCTGACTCGTGAGGCTCCCATTCACTGGAATACACTGGTGTGTACAAGGAAGTGACAGCTGAATATGAACTAGTACTAGGCACTTCTGCGGTGGTATTCTTGCCAAGTCCAAACTTCATTGGTGAAGTTCCAATGTCTCTCGCTGGAATTTTCCTTGGCGAAACTGCTGCATCAGCTGTGCAAGGTTTTATATTGCATGATACATGCACACTGCGAAAGTGTCTTCCATCTCGCATTTTCACTTGCACTGCTTTATTAATATACTTTGTGATGGAAGTGGGTGTCTCTTCACTGAGATCAATCATCTCGATTTCATCACTTGGAGTAGTGCTAGTCCCTGGAGCAGCATTAACCTCGGCATCACTTTGGTTGTTGTCTGTTACGTTTTCTTGATTTTCAGTCCACGAAGAACAGCCTGGAACTGCTAAAATCTCCGCCACTTTTACTCTTCGTTTCCGCTTAAGCGATGTCGGACGAGAACCCTCGCTCGAAATAGTTTTCCGATTTGGCTGGCAAGCAAAAATGTGTGGTACCACATTTGATTTCATTTTAATGGGATCACCCATTAAAGAAAAACGAACATAATTGTCCATGTCTTCTTTTAAATCAAAGTGATCCTCGCAGCAAAAAAAAATCGAATGCGTTGGTGCGTCTGGGCGCCCTGCTTGTTTGAACAAAAGCTTCCTCCGATTTTTCTCTTGAGGCACAGTTACAAACACTTTCTTTGGTGTTCTTATTGTCGTGTTGATGCACAAAGGTACAAAGCACCACCGGTAACTTTTTTTCATTGCCATTTTTATTCGTACACTACAAACTTTGCTCTAAACTTGGGACGCGCTCTTTAACCTGTGCTAATAGCATATGCTGGGAGCTCGGGAACAACATCGTGACGTCGCGCGGCGCTCGGTTACCTTCAGATATAGTCGGCTCGTTTCAAATGCAGTCTTTCCGCGCCGATAGAAAAATTGTTATAACTTTACTAAATGTTAACATTTTTAAGAACGACAAAGCATGACCTCTTTCATTTTATATTTACTACTAAGTGGCAAGCGTTTTGAAAATCGTGAGAAAACCGAATTCTTTTGTAGATATGGATTTTACAAATTCAATCGCTGTATTATCTTGCACGTGGATTGACAGTGTTGAGTTTGTGACATACACCGCTATTGATTTGACGCATATTGGCATCGTTCATTAAAAAGAACAAATATTGAATATTCAAGCGGAAATGTGAATGTTTCAACATCAATCTCAACTTTACAAAGTCGAAATCCCGTATAGGAGTTCATCTTTGGTGATTTATACCGTTCTTCCCATATGGATATAAATCTGGAAAGCACAGAACATCCAAATCTTGGCAACAATTGTCTAGAGGAGCAGCTTCAACTTTCAGCATTTCATACAGCTCAGTAGACGTATTATTTTGTTTTTTCTCACACTGAGGGTATATGGGCGATTCCACGCAAAGTGATCACACCTTTTGACACTGTCTTCGATTTTGATGAAATTTGGTGAACATGTAGTCCTTAATATACAACCACATTATCTGTATTTCGTTAGTAAACATGTCAAATATTATGCAAGTTATGAGCATTGCAAAATTGGTGCAACTTTTCTTTAAAAAAAATCATAACTGTGGAACGGTATGAGATATCAAGAAGCGCCAAACGCAGTTTGACGCAGAAAAGATTGAATTTTCATTAAAAAAAATATTTGAGGAATGTAGCGACGTTCTTGGTTTATTTAAAAATTGTTCAAAAATTTTAATTGTTTATAATTCCGAAAACGCACTTTTGTCCGTTTTGAAAAAAATCATAGAGGTGCATTGAAGTCTCTAAAATCCCTGTAAATTTCAAGATGGTCAATTAAAAACTCTTTGAGATAAAATTCTTCATGCATTACCGGAACACGAGCTCGGCGCTCGGAGACCAGCGCGCGCCCGTGCGCCACGGATGTTTGCACACGGACCGCCGCTACCGATCACGGCCAATCGTCCTTTTCACCTAAATAAAGGGTTAATCATCGGGTACCTGGTTGAATTATTCAATCTTTGCCTGAGTGGATGACTCCACGCTAATACTTAACCATAAAGTACTGAACGCTGTTTCCTTTCTGTATGTAGGGTCTAAATTACAGAAGGAAGTATCGGTAAATTACAATTATCCAACGGACCCCATCGTATAGCGAACTGAAAATAATTGTGTAGGTGCATGGAAGGGTCGTGAGTCTGTTTTTGAAATTTTTCCTAGGTCACTCCTGGGTTTCCGAAGTTATAAAAATGTTCTCCCGATTCATTTATTGAAGATTTTCTCCGCGGATTAAAACAATTGCTACCACACGATTTCATAGCAAAAGAACAAAGCGCGTATTATCAAATCTTGAAAAACAGCCTAAAGGAAGACGAAGTATTAGTTATTTGCGATTTTTCCGAAAATAACGCGTTCCTCATTCAAGATGCGGTTTCTGGGTTCCACTGGAATAACAATCAAGCGACTATTCACCCCTACGTTTCATACTACAGAGTAGGAGAAACGTTAAAACATTTTAATTACATTGCAATTTCGGACATATACACCACAACACTGCCGCAATCCATTTGTATCAAAGTAAATTTTATGATACTTTCAGAAATATCAATCCCGCGATTAATAAAGTATATTATTCTTCTGATGGCACTGCTGCTCAATATAAAAATAAAAAGAACTCTCTTAATTTATGTTTGCATTCCAAGGACTTCAACTGTCCAGCAGAATAGCACTTTTTCGCGACATCTTATGGAAAAGGTTCATGTGATGGATTAGGGGGATCGTTAAAAAGAGCAGCAGCACGAGCTAGCTTGCAAAAGAGTAACAGAAGGTCAAATAACACCCTTACAATTGTATGATTGGGCCAGAATTTACTTTCCTAATGTTTCGTTTAGCTATGCCACTAATGTGGATTATAATAATCACGAGGAAATGCTTTCCACAAATTCCACAAATTTGGTCAAATTCTAAAGTTTCAATATCAAGTCGAGTTAATTTTTTTGGCTAATCCTACGCAAGTAAATAATTTTTTTTCTATCTGTCTACCTTTTTTCTCGTTCTTGATGTAAACAATGTACATATATTGTGTACTATGTTACGAGCCAGGCTTCGCGAGTCCTAAAATATGCTCTAAGATCGTTAAACCTTACTATGGCTCGCCGGATACACCTCGAGCGGTAAAGATGTATCCTCGTGGGATCTTTTGTTATTCTTTTCCTTGTTATGCTTATTTGAAACAAGGTTGACCAAACAGCAATTCAGTAATGATGACACAAATGGTTTCTTAATGAAAACTAGAATAATGTAATATATTCTGAATGAACAAATAATACAAACACAAAATATACAATGAGAGTTTCTGTGGTTTTGAGATGTTGTTACAAAATTATATGAGTTCGTTTTACGTTACGATTTGAACGGGGGAAAACTAACGAAAGAACTGTGACTTGCCTAACGATCGCGATGAGACACGATGTACGTACGGTAATTGTGACTGCTTCGAAGGAGACTAGTGCTCGATCTACTACGGTGTTCTTCGCTGGTCCGATTGACAGAGCTTCGCCGTCGATGAGAGTTTGGAACTGATTCCCCCTTTGCTCCAGAAATTAAGGGTTTATATACCCGAAAAATCCAGTGAAAAGGGGCATAGGTAGGGATAGAGACGCCAGAAGTCTGAGACTACGCTGGAGTTCTAAGAATTTATGAGATGCACTAAGTGCACAGCTGCAGAGTTCGTTAAGAGCACGCTGTGATGATCCCTAACGAAGGATTGTGTTTTTGAGATAAGACGGAACGAAAGAGTCGAAGTCACAGTTTTAAGGCTCGAAAAATACGCATGGGAAAACTATGTAGGAGACTAGCGAGTTAAAATTATTGAATCTACGTGTGACATAAGGCTAAGAAAAGTAGTCCGATGAGGATGAATATGTAACACCTCCCCCCTTAGATTGAACATCGCGCAAATCGTGATGCTTCATAAAAGAAATCGGACGAATTTTCTTAAACAGGCCCATGAGACTGTTTAGTGAGAATATGTGGCGCATGTTTGAAACGCAATGTAGTGTGTAGTGAAGTGTACTTAATTGCTAAAATACAAGATATTACAATGGTTTTACAGATTATGATGGCTCGGATAGATACATTTTCGCAAACTTAAATCTACGGCTGTCTTACCTATGGTTTATGCAGATAATCATCTAGTCGAATGTGGCAGAGAAAATGCAGGATGCTATTTAGTTTCTATCAATCTCCAATTTTGTATATTATTGTTACCTGTTTAAAACGAGTGATCCTTTTCTTTCTACACGCGAGCTGCTTTCAACTTGTCAGCATGTTTTGTTAATATTTTATTTTCTGACGTTTGTAAAACTATATTGTTCAAATCTGTTACGTTAATTATTGTATAAGGTCCCACATAGTGTGGATCAAATTTACTAAGACGAGGTTCTTTGAGTACATATACAGAATCACCGGGTTTGAAAGTGACAGGATTCGCATGTCTATCGTAGTAATGTTTGGAACGACGTTTGGCTTCAATTAGTTTGTTTGCTGCTATGAATCTCATATCCTCTAGTCGGGTAACTAGATCTATCATATATGAGCTGTAGGTTTTTAATTTCTCTTCTGATGGAAAAGCTGATGGTAATCTTGCGAGTTTTCCGAATATTAATTCGTATGGAGTGAAACCAGTTGCTTCATGAACTGATGTGTTGTAGGACAACATGGCAAATGGTAAAAGGTGATCCCAATCTTGGTAGGATTCCATGTAATGCTTTAAATATTCTGTGAGTACGATATGACTTCTCTCGAGGGCTCCATTCGTTTGTGGGCGGTAACCAGAAGTGGTCACTTGCTTGATTTTGAAGGTCTCTGCTAACTGGCTCAGAACCTTTCCAATGAAACTGCTTCCTCTATCAGTAAGAATTGCTTTAGGCGCTCCATATATGGCGATGAAATTACGAGCAAAGGCATCTGCTATTGTTGTTGCACGGATATCAGGAATTGGTACCGCCAGGCAATATTTAGTCAAATTATCTTGCATAGTAAGAATATGTTTATTTCCATTGTGTGATATCGGCAAAGGCCCAACTGTATCTAAAGAAATCTTTTCAAAGGGTTCAGATGGTGTGTCAGTAATAAGCATTGGTTGGCAGGTTTTCAATCTAACTAACTTCTGTTCTTGGCAACTAGTACAAGTACGAATAAAATTTTGTATATCGGTTTTCATTTCAGGCCAAGAATAGTGTGGTCGCAAACGATTATAAGTTTTAGTGACACCTTTGTGTCCTCCTAACAAACTACTATGAGCTTCTTCAATTATTAATTGTCTATTTTCAGTGGGTGGAACAATAACATTAGACGTACAAATAACGATGTTAACATTGGAGTGTTGGAACACTTTCCTCACAAGTTCTCCAAATTCTTTATGTGGGATATGATCATGACCATCTCCTACTGCGGAGATCCTAAACGAATAAATTTTCGACTTTTTGAGAGTACTACGTAAAACTTCTAAACCTTTCAGTAATTTCTCTTTACTTAATTGATCATAAAAATGTTTGGTGGCGATCACACTCACAATCCTCCTATTATTCCTGTCAGAGATCAAGACCTGATTCTTAGAAGGGGACTGACTCCTAATGGATTCGATATCTAAATAGTCCATTTCTTCTAAGGATTTAGTGATTGGAGTGTTTGAATTACAGTCGGCTGAGATAAAGTGAACAAAGTTTGCTTTGCGGGACAAAAGAGGAGTTGGGGAAAAGGTCATCTGGAAACCTTCCGTGTCCTCACTATCGCTATTTCTATCGGTTGAGAGGGTATGTTCTTTAAAGTCAAGGAGAGTGTCCGAAATTCTGGGGGATGCAATTTGAGGGTTTAAGTTATGTGAGGCAGCCTGCATGGGTACAAGGGGTTCAGGTAAAAGAACAGTCTGGTCTGTGTCATCTAAGGGTAAAGAAGTGGATCGTGAAGTGTTGGCGGAACGATTGTAAATCTCTGTGTCGTCTAGACTCTGTGCAGGAATGGGCGTAGAATTACTGGGCGCTTCATTGAAGGACATCAGGTCGCCGGGAAGGATATTACTACCAGATGGATGTATAGGATCTGAAAGACGAGGATTTGGGCGGAAATTCTCCGTGCTGGGAAGAAAACTTGGCTTAAAAGGGTATCTACGAG
>CAXIEQ010000207.1:0-29353 GCA_964023945.1 Ectemnius cavifrons | reverse complement strand
TGTTCCTTTTTTTGTAATAAATTGTGGTTGCAGTCTTTTTTCGGAAAGAAAGCACGTAATGAGAATAGTTGAAGTAGTGCCTCAGCATGGCAAAGAGATTCGAATAGTAAGTCATAAGTTCGATTCCCAGTGTGAAATGCGTTATGACAATTTCTATAGATATGCAGGACAAATAATATACATCTATGGGCTGGGAATGCATAGTAATTCTGTTGAGGAGGAGGAATGTTATCATACATCTGTGCTAGGAACATTAGGGTGTATGTATGCATTTGAGCTGTGGGAAATATTTCTATTTTGTAAAAACTAAATACAGGATTGCATTTTCAAAAATCCAGAAAATAATATATTATGCCACTTCAACTTGAGCCAATATATATTTGCAGAATAATTTAAGGCCTATAAACCTTAAAAACTATAAAGGCATCTACCAGTGCTCACACGTATCTTTGTATTGAAATATTAGTTCTACGTAACAGTCCATTGATTCTAGTATCAGATATAGCAAAACCAAGGATGGCTGATATATTACCTCCATTCATATATTTTTGACAGTGAAGCATTCAATACAATGAAGAGTACTTTGGCAAAAAGTATGCACAACTCCATTTCATTCCAGTTTATACTATAACGATAAAAGTAACTATGAAATAGTAGTTCTCCTTTAGACAATCCATTTCACAAAAATCATTTGCAAAGAACTGTTACGCAAATCTAAATGTTTCAATTCAAAGATATGTTTGCAGACCTATAACTACCTTTTGGTTACTAAGATTCAAAAGCCTCACATTATTGAAAAAATGTCTATTGATCCAAACTCAAACAGCTGTATTTACCAAGCGTTTGATTGTTGAGTCCAACTTTTTGGAGACATACAAGAACTGGAAAATCAACTGTTCATGATCATTTTATATGTAGAATCAAAAACAACATAGTTATGTAGGCTCTCAGTCATAGTAGGAACTGCCCAAATTATTACAACAGCATAAGAATATTTAAACAACAAGACACTTCATTTGGTAAAGACATTGGAAAATTGTTGCACTATTTACTAGAATCCGATAGATCCCACAGCTAAAAAACATAAGTACAAGGGTAGGGCATTCCTGTAAAATCATATTTCTGGAAAGTATATCTGCATCGTGTGTATGCCTAACCCCAGAACTTGCTGTCAAAGCTGTCAAACAGCGCAGAGTAGCCTTCTCACTCAGGCGCCGCGTCGAAGGCGCTGGCTGAACTAAAGTACTCACTTATATTGATCTACATATCGACAATATGGCGATAGAGCATCACGAAGCAACGGTCCAGGGCTCGCGTCTTTTCTTGCTTATGAGAAAGTATTTTAGGTTGTAAAAGCTTGCAATCGGTACAAAACAGTTCCATCAAAGCGGCGGTGGTGTTAGTTTTCGAAACAAAACTGTTATAGTGTCATAAAAACACACGAGAAAAAGGTCTCCGTCATAGCGGTTTGGGCCACATTTGGGACATTAGAATTACTAAAAAACAATATAATCTCATAAGACCACTGGCACCGCCGCCTTTATTGAACTTTCCTCTTTCGATTGACACCTTTCACAACCCAAAATCATTTCATATAAGCGAGAAAGAAGTGAAACCCTGAACCCATATTTCGGCCGAATTTTGCCGGTAACACAGGGACTCTGCAGTACCGTGACGACCGGAGTCTAGCCCCTTAAATATCAGCGCAACACTCCCAAATTTGAACAATGTTAAGCGTAAAAATTTAGCAAAAGCAAAGCAGCCTTTACAAAAGCGAATGGACGAATATCTCGACTCGAGTGAACGTAGACACGAATTGAACAGCCAACGGTACGATCAGTACCTAAAACTGAAGGCTGAGGAAAATTTATTTTAAAAAAATAGATTGAGCATATACGAGAAGCAAATACAAGCGAGAAGAGATATTGAATTGGAGAAATTAAAATTAAGGCAGAAGAAACACGAAGATAAAATGCAACTGGAACGATTAAAATGCAACTATCTTGCTGCATTGACAAGACGTTAATTTTGTTAAATTTTGGTTAAATTTATATTGTTGATTTTATTATTTAAATGTTATAGTTACATTGTTGTGTTTATACAGGATTAAATATTGTAAATAAACATTTTTGCAGTCGACATTTCGCCCTCACTCTCTGCTCGGGGATAGAACTACCCACAGCCAGTTACCCAGGAAAATGTGAAACTTTTGCAAAACTATAAATGCGACGTTCTTTAGACGCGCCTGAATCTACTCGCCCGAAGGGCGAAACGCGTACTAAGTCCTGACCCTCGACTTCCGGGGATTCGCAGTCGGATTAACTAACGCGGCTGCTCAGAGGCCGGAATAGTGGAGAGCAGTGGATTCGACAGGAGACGCAACCAAGACAGGATTCTTATTGCACTCGAGGTTTATTTTCTAGATCTAAGGTGGTACAATCAAGCGGTGATAATTCGATAGCGGCGGGAAAACGGGCTTCGCTCACGGGCGATACACGGCGCCTGTGAGGAGCAGATCGAATGAGAAGACTATGGCCTACGGTGACCGGAACTAGCCAAAGGGAAGTCTCGAGACGACGGGACTCACGGATATTGAACGGACCTACGTTCCGGAAGGGAACCTCGCGACGCGATACTTAAACTAGCGGACAGATGGTTGATTTTATCTATAACTAACTCATTTTTCAAATTTACAATTATCTAAAAGTTAAGGAAATAATTCTCGGAATAGTAACATTCGACGATCTACATGATTTTGATTTCCAATATGTTGTGGATCAAAGGGAACGTTACCTATGTTTAATCCATCGTCGTCTTCAACTTGAAAATCATCGTTTTCATCAATGCAGAAGTTATGCAATATGCAAGCTGCTATGACTGTCTTATTGATAAAATTTGATTCTCGATATTCCGTAAAAAACTTCAATCGGCGAAATCGTCCTTTCAACACACCAAATGCTTTTTCAACAGCCATTCGAGTAGATGAATGAAGAAAGTTAAATTCTCGTTGTTGTCGCGTTAGACGTCCGTTGTCGCGAAATGGTGGAACGAGCCATGACAACGATGGATACGCAGAATCTCCAATCAAAAATGTGTTATTAGGAAATAGTTCCTCTTTATGTTCATTCGCTGCGTCATATAGTGGTGATCTTCTGAATACTCGAGCATCGTGTAAAGAACCAGGTTCACCACAATGCACGTTAGTAAACTTTAAGTGAGAATCAACAACAGCTTGCATGTTGATTGATAAATATTTTTTACGATTGTAATACTCATTTTGATTTACCGAAGGTTTCACTATACGAATATGGGTGCAATCAATCGCGCCCAACACTTTTGGAATCTGTCGTTTTGAATAAAAACCATTGCATACTCTTACAGTTTCATTGTTATTGCAAGGCCACTTAATAGATTCATTCATTTTGGTGAACATCCAGTCAAGTACTCGACGTAGAACTCTAAATACAGATTATATGGAGATATCGAAACGCTCAGAGATAGTTCGTAATGGTTCAGTATTGGATATGAACCATAAAAATATAAGGAAACTTATTTTTCCAGTAATAGGTATTTTTCTAAAAGGATTCTTTGGAATGAAATTGGACGCTTCAAGATCATCTGCAATGTTAATAAAAAGAAGGAATTATTGTGTTACTTATAGTTAATTATTTTTACCAATTAAACTGTATGCAAGTCGTCGTGGCAATCTCAAGTGTTCCTTGAACTCCAAATCTGACCAAAACTCTACTACAGCCAAATAATTTTCAATTCTATGCCGTTTTCGTCCAGTTGTCAAATATCTGAATAGAGGGAACAACAGTAGGTTTTCATCGTCATCATCGTGTATCCAACTATTATCCGAAGCACTGCTCCATTCACTTAAATCATCAATAGTGTCTGTAGAACTACTGCTACTGCTTGACGATGCCGTTTCTAATAATGCACCTATAACTTCGTTTTCATCCATCTTAGAACTGTGACACTTAGGTTTTACGGGGTTTGTTCGGAGTGACAGTTTGCCTGAAACCGAGCAACCCGCCACTCCGAACAAACCCACGGTTAATACCACTACCTACGATGTATAGATGGTATACTCAGGTGTTGAAGAAAGCAGTTGATGTGAACGCCCCTCTGGTGCATCTTTTGGCAAGTTATAGTGTTCCATTTGACCCGAAACACAGTGCTCAGCTGTGTAACACAGTGCCTCTCCGTGTCTCTCTGTGTCTCGAAATGGAAAACCCACTGCATCTAGCGACAATTTTACAAAAATTAAAGGCTTGTCTGCATCTAGCGATAATTTTACAAAAAATGGGGCCTTGTCTGCATCTAGCGACAATTGTACAAAGAAGCGGGCCTTGTTTGCATCCAGCGACACTTCTAAAAAGAAACGGCCCTTGTCTGCATCGAGCGACATTATTCCAAAGAAACGGCCCTTGTCTGCATCGAGCGACAATATTCCAAAGAAACGGCCCTTGTTTGCATCGAGCGACAATATTCCAAAGAAACGGCCCTTGTCTGCATCGAGCGACAGTATTACACCAACACAGTTGATGTCTGCATCCAGCGACAATATTTCAAAGAAACGGCCCTTGTCTGCATGTAGCGACAGTATTACACCAACAAAACTGATGTCTGCAACCAGCGACAATATTACAAAGAAACGGCCCTTGTCTGCATCTAGCGACAGTATTACACCAACTCAGCTGATGTCTGCACCCAGCGACAACTTTACAACGAAACGAGCCTTGTCTGCATCTAGCGACAGTTTGGAGGAGAAAGATAAATTATGTAATCTATCTAAAGAGTGCGCTCACAAATTGTTCAGTGCACAGACGGAATCGCGTTTGCACCGATCAAGATGCAACCCACCGAACGAGAAGAGCGGTTATAGTTTTAGGATAATATAGTCTAGTCTTAGTTTTTACACTTACTCTTAGTTTATTCTCACTGCGAGCACGTCACTTATAGTTACAGAAATATACAGAATGAGCACAAAGTTATTGTCCCTTGATTTGATATCAACGCAGCCAGGCGTTTTACAGACTTTTCTAGCCAGGAGAATCGTGAGCAAGCACTTCCGAAATTACCGTGATTTGAGCGATGACTTGACAAAGAGTGACCCGCCGGTCCTTGCGGGGGTGTATTTATAGGCAACGTTTCTCGAAACTTCCAGCACTGACCTCATTTCCGGCCAGAGCATTTCCGAAAATGCTGGAAGGTTCGAGCAAGATTGCGGTTATCTCGGGTGATTGACCGCGGCCCTGACGTCATCCATCAGCTGATGGCCCAGGTGACAGTGGGATCACCTGGCGTAATCATCGATACTAACGCACCCGTTACCGGTTCGCGCGGGAGGTTTGACTCATCCGTAACACAAATATTATATTGAAAATAAAGGTAATAAAATACGTGTCAGGGATTCAAAATACTATACAAGTGTTAAGGATAAAAAATCTATCATAAATGCAAAATATTATCGACAAAATAAAAATGAAATATGTATGAAGAATGTAAAATGTTATAAAGAGAATACCGATAAGAAATCGGTCGTGAATAAAAAATATTATATACAAAATAAAAATAAAAAGTCGATTATGAATAAACAATATTATAAAGAAAATAAAGACGCAAAATCTATCACGAATGCAAAATATTATAGAAAAAATTTATTTGTGCAAACAAAAATGCGCGTTACCAAGAAACTATGTCAGAAATATAAAGTATACCGCATTCGTGGAAATTCTATAGCTTTGCAGAGAAGTGCTGAGAATTATATTCGAAAAATATCAAAACAACTTGCAAAATGCACACCTTTTGCAAGTTTTTCAAGTGCAAGAATTGAGGCCGAACGAATATTCAAGTGGTGCATTTTCGTTAGACAAAATTATATATCCAATATGGGAAAAGTATTGCATAATTTAAGGGAAAAAGCTCAACTATATTTAACACAGTTATCCGCTCTCGCTTGTGATGACATTGACAGTATACGAAATATGTTATGTGGTGATTCTAAACATACTCCTACCACGGAGTCATATTTTTCAGAGACAATATATGATTTCAATATCAAATTAAAGGAAAAGTCTCTTATGATGAATGAGTATGGCCAGGTCACAAATGTTTTACCATTAACGGAATTAAGACCGGATATAAAGTCTTAGAAATCATGGGTTTGTAATGAATTTTGTACAGTTCAGAATTTGGAAATGCTTAAACGATATCGACGATTACTCAAAGTTATATCTGAATGCAGATTAATAAAAAATATACCAAAACTAGTGAACGGTTTGGCACAGTGTACAACAAAATGGACAGTTGGTAAATTGGGACATTCACATGGTTGTTACATAAAGCCCGATATTTGTCGATCATTGGTACTGGCAATTTATTTCCTTTGTCCACACTTTCCACGAGTAAGAAATATTGGTAGATTGGTTAGTAGCTTGTCTCATTATTACAAAAAATTGAAATCTTTAGATAAGGCACTCGAAGTCGGAGATATTGTAGCACTGAGAGAAATCATTAAACATGTAGAGGAAGAGGCGGCACAAAATTTATTACTCGATAGTAACAAAATAAATTTAAATGAAGATTACATAATTAATAAATATTCTGCGGCATTTAAGCTACTTGCAAAAAGATCTACGGACACTCCTCGATTTGTGTGTGTATCATGCGAGAAGTTGCATTTTCGGAAACAGATTACCGATTTGAATAAACTACGAAATCCAATAGTTGGAAAACATTGGGAAAATTTAATGGTTCACTTGGAAAAAGAAGCAATAAATGTTGATTATATATGCCATTATTGCATAGATTACTTTCGTAAAAATGCCTTACCACCAGCGTGTGTATTGAACGGCCGTTACGTAGGAAAAATGCCGGAGATATTGACAACTTTAAATGATTATGAGAAAGTTTTGATTCAGCGTGATAAAGCATTTTAATGTGTGCAGCGGATCGGTACAGTAACGAATAAAAAATACCGCATAGGCAAATGATACAGAAAGTAAAAGGAAGAATATTTCATTTGCCGTTGCCGATAGAGGAAAGTTTAAAGAAAATATGCCCCTCAACGGCAGCAATTAACTGTGACCATGAGGTTTATATATTAGTTCGAGGAATTCCAACAAAGTCAAAAATAGTCTGGGAAAGTTTGGTAGATTTGAAAAAGATATTCGAGGTATTGAAATGAATGAAGGATAATAATCCACTTTACTCGGAAATTGCATTGCCCCGTTCTCATGATGAACTATTAAGTGGAAAATTGAAAGAAACAGAATATATTATTAATGATAATGAGGAAGAGGATAAAGATGAGGATAAAGATGAAGATAATAAGGAAACGAATAAGCAGGGTGCGATGCTGACCCAGATTACCGACCCCGATTCGTATTATGAACATTATTCTATTTACCCCATATATGAGAAAAGAATAAATAATACATCTACAGCTTTGTATCAAATGCTGAAAGTTGAAGCCATGCCTCTAGACAATTGTTGTAAAGATTTGGATGTTCTTTGCTTCCCGGATTTATATCCTTACGGTAAGAATGGTGTAAATCAAGAAAGACAAATACACATACGGGATTTCGATTTTGTAAAATCGAGATTAATGTCAAAATATTCACATTTCCGTTTAAATATACAGTATTTATCCTTTTTATTAAACAATGCCAATATGCGACAAATCAGTAGTGGTATCTATCATAAACTCAATACTGTCAATCCACACGTAAGATATACAGCAGCTGAATTTTTAAAATCTTTGTCTGCAAACGAATTAGAAGGAAATTTAGATAGTATTTTCGGAAAGTTGCCAAATACAAAACAATATTGGCGCAAGGTGAGAAATAATGTTAATGCCATGACACGCGATTACGGACCAGCCACTTGGTTTTTAACATTAAGTCAGGCAGAATGGTTGTGGTCGGACTTAGCAGAATATATTAAAGGAGTCAGTCCGAGTTTGAGTTCAATAAAATCAATTAGCGAATTAATTGCTGCTAATCCAGCTTCTGCTGCTAGATTTATAGAAACTAAATTTCAAGCAATGTTAGACTTTATTTGCTTTTCCGATAACCCTATAGGCAAAGTAAAGCATTATTTTGTAAGGCGTGAATATCAAAATAGAGGAATGCCACATTGGCATTTATTGATTTGGATAGAGGATGCGCCCATAATAGGAAAATCATCGAGCGAGGATGTAATAAATTTCGTATCAAAATACGTTACTTGCAAGATGCCTAATAAAAAACAATCACCACAATTATATCGGCGTGTCATGACTCACCAACAGCATTACCATAAATCGTATTGTTTACGAAACAAGAAAACGAAAAAAGGTTTTGTAAGAAAATGCCGATTTGGATTTCCGCGTCCCATTACAGATAAAATAAAGTTAAGAGATCTTGCCGTCAGTATTGCGAATAGAAGACAATTGAAAAATAAAAATCGTTTATACGATCTGCCGCGTGAGGAAGGCGAGAAAAACATAAATGACTATAATCGTACTATATTGACAGCATGGGAAGGGAATATGGACATTCAGTTTATCGGCGAAAAGTCCGCTTTATTAAATTGGTACTGTACAAAGTATACCACTAAAACTGAGTGCAGTTATGGCGTTGATACCTTTGCCATAATAAACAGTACAAAATCTCTCTGCAGTTTATTATGGAATGTTGCATTACGCAGTTTGAGCAACAGAGAGTGTGGAGTTATTGAAGCTGCAGATACTCTTTTAGGAATTTCACTACACAGAACTGATCCTAACACAACATTTCGATGGTTAGACGTTAACCAAATAAGAAGTAGAAAAATAAAAACTAGGAAAGAAATTGCGGAGAGAGTAGAGAGTAGAGAGTAGAGAGTAGAGAGTAGAGAGTAGAGAGTAGAGAGTAGAGAGTAGAGAGTAGGGAGTAGGGAGTAGGGAGTAGGGAGTAGGGAGTAGGGAGTAGGGAGTAGGGAGTAGGGAGTAGGGAGTAGGGAGTAGGGAGTAGGGAGTAGGGAGTAGGGAGTAGGGAGTAGGGAGTAGGGAGTAGGGAGTAGGGAGTAGGGAGTAGGGAGTAGGGAGTAGGGAGTAGGGAGTAGGGAGTAGGGAGTAGGGAGTAGGGAGTAGGGAGTAGGGAGTAGGGAGTAGGGAGTAGGGAGTAGGGAGTAGGGAGTAGGGAGTAGGGAGTAGGGAGTAGGGAGTAGGGAGTAGGGAGTAGGGAGTAGGGAGTAGGGAGTAGGGAGTAGGGAGTAGGGAGTAGGGAGTAGGGAGTAGGGAGTAGGGAGTAGGGAGTAGGGAGTAGGGAGTAGGGAGTAGGGAGTAGGGAGTAGGGAGTAGGGAGTAGGGAGTAGGGAGTAGGGAGTAGGGAGTAGGGAGTAGGGAGTAGGGAGTAGGGAGTAGGGAGTAGGGAGTAGGGAGTAGGGAGTAGGGAGTAGGGAGTAGGGAGTAGGGAGTAGG
Organism: Ectemnius cavifrons; assembly: GCA_964023945.1. NCBI lineage: Eukaryota > Metazoa > Arthropoda > Insecta > Hymenoptera > Crabronidae > Ectemnius > Ectemnius cavifrons. Next base: position 19,902 of record CAXIEQ010000207.1, on the reverse strand, counting down.
GAGTAGGGAGTAGGGAGTAGGGAGTAGGGAGTAGGGAGTAGGGAGTAGGGAGTAGGGAGTAGGGAGTAGGGAGTAGGGAGTAGGGAGTAGGGAGTAGGGAGTAGGGAGTAGGGAGTAGGGAGTAGGGAGTAGGGAGTAGGGAGTAGGGAGTAGGGAGTAGGGAGTAGGGAGTAGGGAGTAGGGAGTAGGGAGTAGGGAGTAGGGAGTAGGGAGTAGGGAGTAGGGAGTAGGGAGTAGGGAGTAGGGAGTAGGGAGTAGGGAGTAGGGAGTAGGGAGTAGGGAGTAGGGAGTAGGGAGTAGGGAGTAGGGAGTAGGGAGTAGGGAGTAGGGAGTAGGGAGTAGGGAGTAGGGAGTAGGGAGTAGGGAGTAGGGAGTAGGGAGTAGGGAGTAGGGAGTAGGGAGTAGGGAGTAGGGAGTAGGGAGTAGGGAGTAGGGAGTAGGGAGTAGGGAGTAGGGAGTAGGGAGTAGGGAGTAGGGAGTAGGGAGTAGGGAGTAGGGAGTAGGGAGTAGGGAGTAGGGAGTAGGGAGTAGGGAGTAGGGAGTAGGGAGTAGGGAGTAGGGAGTAGGGAGTAGGGAGTAGGGAGTAGGGAGTAGGGAGTAGGGAGTAGGGAGTAGGGAGTAGGGAGTAGGGAGTAGGGAGTAGGGAGTAGGGAGTAGGGAGTAGGGAGTAGGGAGTAGGGAGTAGGGAGTAGGGAGTAGGGAGTAGGGAGTAGGGAGTAGGGAGTAGGGAGTAGGGAGTAGGGAGTAGGGAGTAGGGAGTAGGGAGTAGGGAGTAGGGAGTAGGGAGTAGGGAGTAGGGAGTAGGGAGTAGGGAGTAGGGAGTAGGGAGTAGGGAGTAGGGAGTAGGGAGTAGGGAGTAGGGAGTAGGGAGTAGGGAGTAGGGAGTAGGGAGTAGGGAGTAGGGAGTAGGGAGTAGGGAGTAGGGAGTAGGGAGTAGGGAGTAGGGAGTAGGGAGTAGGGAGTAGGGAGTAGGGAGTAGGGAGTAGGGAGTAGGGAGTAGGGAGTAGGGAGTAGGGAGTAGGGAGTAGGGAGTAGGGAGTAGGGAGTAGGGAGTAGGGAGTAGGGAGTAGGGAGTAGGGAGTAGGGAGTAGGGAGTAGGGAGTAGGGAGTAGGGAGTAGGGAGTAGGGAGTAGGGAGTAGGGAGTAGGGAGTAGGGAGTAGGGAGTAGGGAGTAGGGAGTAGGGAGTAGGGAGTAGGGAGTAGGGAGTAGGGAGTAGGGAGTAGGGAGTAGGGAGTAGGGAGTAGGGAGTAGGGAGTAGGGAGTAGGGAGTAGGGAGTAGGGAGTAGGGAGTAGGGAGTAGGGAGTAGGGAGTAGGGAGTAGGGAGTAGGGAGTAGGGAGTAGGGAGTAGGGAGTAGGGAGTAGGGAGTAGGGAGTAGGGAGTAGGGAGTAGGGAGTAGGGAGTAGGGAGTAGGGAGTAGGGAGTAGGGAGTAGGGAGTAGGGAGTAGGGAGTAGGGAGTAGGGAGTAGGGAGTAGGGAGTAGGGAGTAGGGAGTAGGGAGTAGGGAGTAGGGAGTAGGGAGTAGGGAGTAGGGAGTAGGGAGTAGGGAGTAGGGAGTAGGGAGTAGGGAGTAGGGAGTAGGGAGTAGGGAGTAGGGAGTAGGGAGTAGGGAGTAGGGAGTAGGGAGTAGGGAGTAGGGAGTAGGGAGTAGGGAGTAGGGAGTAGGGAGTAGGGAGTAGGGAGTAGGGAGTAGGGAGTAGGGAGTAGGGAGTAGGGAGTAGGGAGTAGGGAGTAGGGAGTAGGGAGTAGGGAGTAGGGAGTAGGGAGTAGGGAGTAGGGAGTAGGGAGTAGGGAGTAGGGAGTAGGGAGTAGGGAGTAGGGAGTAGGGAGTAGGGAGTAGGGAGTAGGGAGTAGGGAGTAGGGAGTAGGGAGTAGGGAGTAGGGAGTAGGGAGTAGGGAGTAGGGAGTAGGGAGTAGGGAGTAGGGAGTAGGGAGTAGGGAGTAGGGAGTAGGGAGTAGGGAGTAGGGAGTAGGGAGTAGGGAGTAGGGAGTAGGGAGTAGGGAGTAGGGAGTAGGGAGTAGGGAGTAGGGAGTAGGGAGTAGGGAGTAGGGAGTAGGGAGTAGGGAGTAGGGAGTAGGGAGTAGGGAGTAGGGAGTAGGGAGTAGGGAGTAGGGAGTAGGGAGTAGGGAGTAGGGAGTAGGGAGTAGGGAGTAGGGAGTAGGGAGTAGGGAGTAGGGAGTAGGGAGTAGGGAGTAGGGAGTAGGGAGTAGGGAGTAGGGAGTAGGGAGTAGGGAGTAGGGAGTAGGGAGTAGGGAGTAGGGAGTAGGGAGTAGGGAGTAGGGAGTAGGGAGTAGGGAGTAGGGAGTAGGGAGTAGGGAGTAGGGAGTAGGGAGTAGGGAGTAGGGAGTAGGGAGTAGGGAGTAGGGAGTAGGGAGTAGGGAGTAGGGAGTAGGGAGTAGGGAGTAGGGAGTAGGGAGTAGGGAGTAGGGAGTAGGGAGTAGGGAGTAGGGAGTAGGGAGTAGGGAGTAGGGAGTAGGGAGTAGGGAGTAGGGAGTAGGGAGTAGGGAGTAGGGAGTAGGGAGTAGGGAGTAGGGAGTAGGGAGTAGGGAGTAGGGAGTAGGGAGTAGGGAGTAGGGAGTAGGGAGTAGGGAGTAGGGAGTAGGGAGTAGGGAGTAGGGAGTAGGGAGTAGGGAGTAGGGAGTAGGGAGTAGGGAGTAGGGAGTAGGGAGTAGGGAGTAGGGAGTAGGGAGTAGGGAGTAGGGAGTAGGGAGTAGGGAGTAGGGAGTAGGGAGTAGGGAGTAGGGAGTAGGGAGTAGGGAGTAGGGAGTAGGGAGTAGGGAGTAGGGAGTAGGGAGTAGGGAGTAGGGAGTAGGGAGTAGGGAGTAGGGAGTAGGGAGTAGGGAGTAGGGAGTAGGGAGTAGAGAGTAGAGAGTAGAGTTTTTGGACATGACTGCGATTTCCAGACGAACAGAGGCTCGGATTTGAATTCTGCTTGTGGCATTCGATTCATCTCGTCATTTTGCGTCGGAAATGCTTGTGCTCTACTCGAGATTACCATCCTGAGGGCCAGAATACTCGAAGATATGTTTTTGGACATGACTGCGATTTCCAGACGAACGGAGGCTCGGATTTGAATTCTGCTTGTGGCATTCGATTCCTCTCGTCATTTTGCGTCGGAAATGCTTGTGCTCTACTCCAGATTACCATCCTGAGGGCCAGAATACTCGAAGATATGTTTTTGGACATGACTGCGACTTCCAGACGAACTGAGGCTCGGATTTGTATTCTGCTTGCGGCATTCGATTCCTCTTGTCATTTTGCGTCGGAAATGCTTGTGCTCTACTCCAGATTACGATCCTGAGGGCCAGAATACTCGAAGATATGTTTTTGGACATGACTGCGATTTCCAGACGAACGGAGGCTCGGATTTGAATTCTGCTTGTGGCATTCGATTCCTCTCGTCATTTTGCGTCGGAAACGCTTGTGCTCTACTCCAGATTACCATCCTGAGGGCCAGCATACTCGAAGATATGTTTTTGGACATGACTGCGATTTCCAGACGAACGGAGGCTCGGATTTGAATTCTGTTTGCAGCATTCGATTCCTCTCGTCATTTTGCGTCGGAAATACGTGTGTTCTACTTCAGATTACGATCCTGAGGGCCGGAATACTCGAGGACAGGTTTTCTGATATGACTGCGATTTCCAGACGAACGGAGGCTCGGATTTGAATTCTGCTTGTGGCATTCGATTCCTCTCGTCATTTTGCGTCGGAAATGCTTGTGCTCTACTCCAGATTACCATCCTGAGGGCCAGAATACTCGAAGATATGTTTTTGGACATGACTGCGATTTCCAGACGAACGGAGGCTCGGATTTGAATTCTGCTTGTGGCATTCGATTCCTCTCGTCATTTTGCGTCGGAAATACGTGTGTTCTACTTCAGATTACGATCCTGAGGGCCGTAATACCCGAAGATATGTTTTTGGACATGACTGCGATTTCCAGACGAACAGAGGCTCGGATTTGAATTCTGCTTGCGGCATTCGATTCCTCACGTCATTTTGCGTCGGAAATGCTTGTGCTCTACTCCAGATTACCATCCTGAGGGCCGGAATACTCGAGGACAGGTTTTCTGATATGACTGCGATTTCCAGACGAACGGAGGATCGGATTTGAATTCTGCTTGCGGCAATCGATTCATCTCGTCATTTTGCGTCGGAAATGCTTGTGCTCTACTCGAGATTACCATCCTGAGGATCGGAATACTCGAGGACAGGTTTTCTGATATGACTGCGAATTCCAGACGAACGGAGGTCGGATTTGTATTCTGCTTGTGGCATTCGATTCCTCACGTCATTTTGCGTCGGAAATGCTTGTGCTCTACTCCAGATTACCATCCTGAGGGCCGGAATACTCGAGGACAGGTTTTCTGATATGACTGCGATTTCCAGACGAACGGAGGATCGGATTTGAATTCTGCTTGCGGCAATCGATTCATCTCGTCATTTTGCGTCGGAAATGCTTGTGCTCTACTCGAGATTACCATCCTGAGGATCGGAATACTCGAGGACAGGTTTTCTGATATGACTGCGAATTCCAGACGAACGGAGGTCGGATTTGTATTCTGCTTGTGGCATTCGATTCCTCACGTCATTTTGCGTCGGAAATGCTTGTGCTCTACTCCAGATTACCATCCTGAGGGCCGGAATACTCGAGGACAGGTTTTCTGATATGACTGCGATTTCCAGACGAACGGAGGTCGGATTTGAATTCTGCTTGTGGCATTCGATTTCTCTCGTCATTTTGCGTCGGAAATGCTTGTGCTCTACTCGAGATTACCATCCTGAGGGCCGGAATACTCGAGGACAGGTTTTCTGATATGACTGCGATTTCCAGACGAACGGAGGTCGGATTTGAATTCTGCTTGTGGCATTCGATTCCTCTCGTTTTTTGCGACGGAAATACGTGTGTTCTACTCCAGATTACGATCCTGAGGGCCAGAATACTTGAGGACAGGTTTTCTGATATGACTGCGATTTCCAGACGAACGGAGGCTCGGATTTGAATTCTGTTTGCGGCATTCGATTCCTCTCGTCATTTTGCGTCGGAAATGCTTGTGCTCTACTCGAGATTACCATCCTGAGGGCCGGAATACTCGAGGACAGGTTTTCTGATATGACTGCGATTTCCAGACGAACGGAGGTCGGATTTGAATTCTGCTTGTGGCATTCGATTCCTCTCGTTTTTTGCGATGGAAATACGTGTGTTCTACTCCAGATTACGATCCTGAGGGTCAGAATACTTGAGGACAGGTTTTCTGATATGACTGCGATTTCCAGACGAACGGAGGCTCGGATTTGTATTCTGCTTGTGGCATTCGATTCCTCACGTCATTTTGCGTCGGAAATGCTTGTGCTCTACTCCAGATTACCATCCTGAGGGCCGGAATACTCGAGGACAGGTTTTCTGATATGACTGCGATTTCCAGACGAACGGAGGTCGGATTTGAATTCTGCTTGTGGCATTCGATTTCTCTCGTCATTTTGCGTCGGAAATGCTTGTGCTCTACTCGAGATTACCATCCTGAGGGCCGGAATACTCGAGGACAGGTTTTCTGATATGACTGCGATTTCCAGACGAACGGAGGTCGGATTTGAATTCTGCTTGTGGCATTCGATTCCTCTCGTTTTTTGCGACGGAAATACGTGTGTTCTACTCCAGATTACGATCCTGAGGGCCAGAATACTTGAGGACAGGTTTTCTGATATGACTGCGATTTCCAGACGAACGGAGGCTCGGATTTGAATTCTGTTTGCGGCATTCGATTCCTCTCGTCATTTTGCGTCGGAAATGCTTGTGCTCTACTCGAGATTACCATCCTGAGGGCCGGAATACTCGAGGACAGGTTTTCTGATATGACTGCGATTTCCAGACGAACGGAGGTCGGATTTGAATTCTGCTTGTGGCATTCGATTCCTCTCGTTTTTTGCGATGGAAATACGTGTGTTCTACTCCAGATTACGATCCTGAGGGTCAGAATACTTGAGGACAGGTTTTCTGATATGACTGCGATTTCCAGACGAACGGAGGCTCGGATTTGAATTCTGCTTGCGGCAATCGATTCATCTCGTCATTTTGCGTCGGAAATGCTTGTGCTCTACTCGAGATTACCATCCTGAGGGCCGGAATACTCGAGGACAGGTTTTCTGATATGACTGCGTTTTCCAGTAGAACGGAGGCTCGGATTGGAATTCTGTTTGCGGCATTCGATTCCTCTCGTTTTTTTGCGACGGAAATACGTGTGTTCTACTCCAGATTACCATCCTTAGGGCCAGAATACTCGTAGATATGTTTTTGGACATGACTGCGATTTCCAGACGAACAGAGACTCGGAGTAGAATTCTGCTTACGGCATTCGATTCCTCTCGTCATTTTGCGTCGGAAATACGTGTGCTCTACTCCAGATTACGATCCTGAGGGCCGGAATACTCGAGGACAGGTTTTCTGATATGACTGCGATTTCCAGACGAACGGAGGTCGGATTTGAATTCTGCTTGTGGCATTCGATTCCTCTCGTTTTTTGCGACGGAAATACGTGTGTTCTACTCCAGATTACGATCCTGAGGGCCAGAATACTTGAGGACAGGTTTTCTGATATGACTGCGATTTCCAGACGAACGGAGGCTCGGATTTGAATTCTGCTTGTGGCATTCGATTCCTCACGTCATTTTGTGTCGGAAATGCTTGTGCTCTACTCCAGATTACCATCCTGAGGGCCGGAATACTCGAGGACAGGTTTTCTGATATGACTGCGATTTCCAGACGAACGGAGGCTCTGATATGAATTCTGCTTGCGGCATTCGATTCCTCTTGTCATTTTGTGTCGGAAATGCTTGTGCTCTACTCCAGATTACAATCCTGAGGGCCAGAATACTCGAAGATATGTTTTTGGACATGACTGCGATTTCCAGACGAACGGAGGCTCGGATTTGAATTCTGTTTGCAGCATTCGATTCCTCTCGTCATTTTGCGTCGGAAATACGTGTGTTCTACTTCAGATTACGATCCTGAGGGCCGGAATACTCGAGGACAGGTTTTCTGATATGACTGCGATTTCCAGACGAACGGAGGTCGGATTTGAATTCTGCTTGTGGCATTCGATTTCTCTCGTCATTTTGCGTCGGAAATGCTTGGGTTTTATTCCAGATTATGATTTTGGGAGCCAAAATACTCGAAGATAGGTTTTTGGATATGACTGCGTTTTCCAGTAGAACGGAGGCTCGGATTTGAATTCTGTTTGCGGCATTCGATTCCTCTCGTCATTTTGCGTCGAAAATACGTGTGTTCTACTTCAGATTACGATCCTGAGGGCCGGAATACTCGAGGACAGGTTTTCTGATATGACTGCGATTTCCAGACGAACGGAGGTCGGATTTGAATTCTGCTTGTGGCATTCGATTTCTCTCGTCATTTTGCGTCGGAAATGCTTGGGTTTTATTCCAGATTATGATTTTGGGAGCCAAAATACTCGAAGATAGGTTTTTGGATATGACTGCGTTTTCCAGTAGAACGGAGGCTCGGATTTGAATTCTGTTTGCGGCATTCGATTCCTCTCGTCATTTTGCGTCGGAAATACGTGTGTTCTACTTCAGATTACGATCCTGAGGGCCGGAATACTCGAGGACAGGTTTTCTGATATGACTGCGATTTCCAGACGAACGGAGGCTCGGATTTGAATTCTGTTTGCAGCATTCGATTCCTCTTGTCATTTTGTGTCGGAAATGCTTGTGCTCTACTCCAGATTACGATCCTGAGGGCCAGAATACTCGAAGATATGTTTTTGGACCTGACTGCGATTTCCAGACGAACGGAGGCTCGGATTTGAATTCTGCTTGTGGCATTCGATTCCTCTCGTCATTTTGCGTCGGAAATGCTTGTGCTCTACTCCAGATTACCATCCTGAGGGCCAGAATACTCGTAGATATGTTTTTGGACATGACTGCGATTTCCAGACGAACAGAGACTCGGAGTAGAATTCTGCTTACGGCATTCGATTCCTCTCGTCATTTTGCGTCGGAAATACGTGTGCTCTACTCCAGATTACGATCCTGAGGGCCAGAATACTCGAGGACAGGTTTTCTGATATGACTGCGATTTCCAGCGGAACGGAGGCTCTGATATGAATTCTGCTTGCGGCATTCGATTCCTCTTGTCATTTTGTGTCGGAAATGCTTGTGCTCTACTCCAGATTACAATCCTGAGGGCCAGAATACTCGAAGATATGTTTTTGGACATGACTGCGATTTCCAGACGAACGGAGGCTCGGATTTGAATTCTGCTTGCGGCAATCGATTCATCTCGTCATTTTGCGTCGGAAATGCTTGTGCTCTACTCGAGATTACGATCCTGAGGGCCAGAATACTCGAGGACAGGTTTTCTGATATGACTGCGATTTCCAGCGGAACGGAGGCTCTGATATGAATTCTGCTTGCGGCATTCGATTCCTCTTGTCATTTTGTGTCGGAAATGCTTGTGCTCTACTCCAGATTACAATCCTGAGGGCCAGAATACTCGAAGATATGTTTTTGGACATGACTGCGATTTCCAGACGAACGGAGGCTCGGATTTGAATTCTGTTTGCGGCATTCGATTCCTCTCGTTTTTTTGCGACGGAAATACGTGTGTTCTACTCCAGATTACGATCCTGAGGGCCGGAATACTCGAGGACAGGTTTTCTGATATGACTGCGATTTCCAGACGAACGGAGGCTCGGATTTGAATTCTGCTTATGGCATTCGATTTCTCCCGTCATTTTGCGTCGGAAATGCTTGGGTTTTATTCCAGTTTATGATTTTGGGAGCCAAAATACTCGAAGATAGGTTTTTGGATATGACTGCGTTTTCCAGTAGAACGGAGGCTCGGATTTGAGTTCTGTTTGCGGCATTCGATTCCTCTCGTTTTTTGCGACGGAAATACGTGTGTTCTACTCCAGATTACGATCCTGAGGGCCAGAATACTCGAGGACAGGTTTTCTGATATGACTGCGATTTCCAGACGAACGGAGGCTCGGATTTGAATTCTGCTTGCGGCAATCGATTCATCTCGTCATTTTGCGTCGGAAATGCTTGTGCTCTACTCGAGATTACCATCCTGAGGGCCGGAATACTCGAGGACAGGTTTTCTGATATGACTGCGATTTCCAGACGAACGGAGGTCGGATTTGAATTCTGCTTGTGGCATTCGATTCCTCTCGTCATTTTGCGTCGGAAATACGTGTGCTCTACTCCAGATTACGATCCTGAGGGCCAGAATACTCGAGGACAGGTTTTCTGATATGACTGCGATTTCCAGCGGAACGGAGGCTCTGATATGAATTCTGCTTGCGGCATTCGATTCCTCTTGTCATTTTGTGTCGGAAATGCTTGTGCTCTACTCCAGATTACGATCCTGAGGGCCGGAATACTCGAGGACAGGTTTTCTGATATGACTGCGATTTCCAGACGAACGGAGGTCGGATTTGAATTCTGCTTGTGGCATTCGATTCCTCTCGTCATTTTGCGTCGGAAATGCTTGTGCTCTACTCGAGATTACCATCCTGAGGGCCGGAATACTCGAGGACAGGTTTTCTGATATGACTGCGATTTCCAGACGAACGGAGGTCGGATTTGAATTCTGCTTGTGGCATTCGATTCCTCTCGTCATTTTGCGTCGGAAATGCTTGTGCTCTACTCCAGTTTACCATCCTGAGGGCCAGAATACCCGAAGATATGTTTTTGGACATGACTGCGATTTCCAGACGAACGGAGGCTCGGATTTGAATTCTGTTTGCGGCATTCGATTCCTCTCGTTTTTTTGCGACGGAAATACGTGTGTTCTACTCCAGATTACGATCCTGAGGGCCGGAATACTCGAGGACAGGTTTTCTGATATGACTGCGATTTCCAGACGAACGGAGGCTCGGATTTGAATTCTGTTTGCGGCATTCGATTCCTCTCGTTTTTTTGCGACGGAAATACGTGTGTTCTACTCCAGATTACCATCCTTAGGGCCAGAATACTCGTAGATATGTTTTTGGACATGACTGCGATTTCCAGACGAACAGAGACTCGGAGTAGAATTCTGCTTACGGCATTCGATTCCTCTCGTCATTTTGCGTCGGAAATACGTGTGCTCTACTCCACATTACGATCCTGAGGGCCAGAATACTCGAAGACAGGTTTTCTGATATGACTGCGATTTCCAGCGGAACGGAGGCTCTGATATGAATTCTGCTTGCGGCATTCGATTCCTCTTGTCATTTTGTGTCGGAAATGCTTGTGCTCTACTCCAGATTACAATCCTGAGGGCCAGAATACTCGAAGATATGTTTTTGGACATGACTGCGATTTCCAGACGAACGGAGGCTCGGATTTGAATTCTGTTTGCAGCATTCGATTCCTCTCGTTATTTTGCGTCGGAAATACGTGTGTTCTACTTCAGATTACGATCCTGAGGGCCGGAATACTCGAGGACAGGTTTTCTGATATGACTGCGATTTCCAGACGAACGGAGGCTCGGATTTGAATTCTGCTTGTGGCATTCGATTCCTCTCGTCATTTTGCGTCGGAAATGCTTGTGCTCTACTCGAGATTACCATCCTGAGGGCCGGAATACTCGAGGACAGGTTTTCTGATATGACTGCGATTTCCAGACGAACGGAGGTCGGATTTGAATTCTGCTTGTGGCATTCGATTCCTCTCGTTTTTTGCGACGGAAATACGTGTGTTCTACTCCAGATTACGATCCTGAGGGCCAGAATACTTGAGGACAGGTTTTCTGATATGACTGCGATTTCCAGACGAACGGAGGCTCGGATTTGAATTCTGTTTGCGGCATTCGATTCCTCTCGTCATTTTGCGTCGGAAATACGTGTGTTCTACTTCAGATTACGATCCTGAGGGCCGGAATACTCGAGGACAGGTTTTCTGATATGACTGCGATTTCCAGACGAACGGAGGCTCGGATTTGAATTCTGTTTGCAGCATTCGATTCCTCTTGTCATTTTGTGTCGGAAATGCTTGTGCTCTACTCCAGATTACGATCCTGAGGGCCAGAATACTCGAAGATATGTTTTTGGACCTGACTGCGATTTCCAGACGAACGGAGGCTCGGATTTGAATTCTGCTTGTGGCATTCGATTCCTCTCGTCATTTTGCGTCGGAAATGCTTGTGTTCTACTCCAGATTACCATCCTGAGGGCCAGAATACTCGTAGATATGTTTTTGGACATGACTGCGATTTCCAGACGAACAGAGACTCGGAGTAGAATTCTGCTTACGGCATTCGATTCCTCTCGTCATTTTGCGTCGGAAATACGTGTGCTCTACTCCAGATTACGATCCTGAGGGCCAGAATACTCGAGGACAGGTTTTCTGATATGACTGCGATTTCCAGCGGAACGGAGGCTCTGATATGAATTCTGCTTGCGGCATTCGATTCCTCTTGTCATTTTGTGTCGGAAATGCTTGTGCTCTACTCCAGATTACAATCCTGAGGGCCAGAATACTCGAAGATATGTTTTTGGACATGACTGCGATTTCCAGACGAACGGAGGCTCGGATTTGAATTCTGCTTGCGGCAATCGATTCATCTCGTCATTTTGCGTCGGAAATGCTTGTGCTCTACTCGAGATTACGATCCTGAGGGCCAGAATACTCGAGGACAGGTTTTCTGATATGACTGCGATTTCCAGCGGAACGGAGGCTCTGATATGAATTCTGCTTGCGGCATTCGATTCCTCTTGTCATTTTGTGTCGGAAATGCTTGTGCTCTACTCCAGATTACAATCCTGAGGGCCAGAATACTCGAAGATATGTTTTTGGACATGACTGCGATTTCCAGACGAACGGAGGCTCGGATTTGAATTCTGTTTGCGGCATTCGATTCCTCTCGTTTTTTTGCGACGGAAATACGTGTGTTCTACTCCAGATTACGATCCTGAGGGCCGGAATACTCGAGGACAGGTTTTCTGATATGACTGCGATTTCCAGACGAACGGAGGCTCGGATTTGAATTCTGCTTGTGGCATTCGATTCCTCTCGTCATTTTGCGTCGGAAATGCTTGTGCTCTACTCCAGATTACCATCCTGAGGGCCAGAATACCCGAAGATATGTTTTTGGACATGACTGCGATTTCCAGACGAACGGAGGCTCGGATTTGAATTCTGTTTGCGGCATTCGATTCCTCTCGTTTTTTTGCGACGGAAATACGTGTGTTCTACTCCAAATTACGATCCTGAGGGCCAGAATACTTGAGGACAGGTTTTCTGATATGATTGCGATTTCCAGACGAACGGAGGCTCGGATTTGAATTCTGCTTGCGGCAATCGATTCATCTCGTCATTTTGCGTCGGAAATGCTTGTGCTCTACTCGAGATTACCATCCTGAGGGCCGGAATACTCGAGGACAGGTTTTCTGATATGACTGCGATTTCCAGACGAACGGAGGTCGGATTTGAATTCTGCTTGTGGCATTCGATTTCTCTCGTCATTTTGCGTCGGAAATGCTTGGGTTTTATTCCAGATTATGATTTTGGGAGCCAAAATACTCGAAGATAGGTTTTTGGATATGACTGCGTTTTCCAGTAGAACGGAGGCTCGGATTTGAATTCTGTTTGCGGCATTCGATTCCTCTCGTTTTTTTGCGACGGAAATACGTGTGTTCTACTCCAGATTACCATCCTTAGGGCCAGAATACTCGTAGATATGTTTTTGGACATGACTGCGATTTCCAGACGAACAGAGACTCGGAGTAGAATTCTGCTTACGGCATTCGATTCCTCTCGTCATTTTGCGTCGGAAATACGTGTGCTCTACTCCACATTACGATCCTGAGGGCCAGAATACTCGAAGACAGGTTTTCTGATATGACTGCGATTTCCAGCGGAACGGAGGCTCTGATATGAATTCTGCTTGCGGCATTCGATTCCTCTTGTCATTTTGTGTCGGAAATGCTTGTGCTCTACTCCAGATTACAATCCTGAGGGCCAGAATACTCGAAGATATGTTTTTGGACATGACTGCGATTTCCAGACGAACGGAGGCTCGGATTTGAATTCTGTTTGCAGCATTCGATTCCTCTCGTCATTTTGCGTCGGATATACGTGTGTTCTACTTCAGATTACGATCCTGAGGGCCGGAATACTCGAGGACAGGTTTTCTGATATGACTGCGATTTCCAGACGAACGGAGGCTCGGATTTGAATTCTGCTTGTGGCATTCGATTCCTCTCGTCATTTTGCGTCGGAAATGCTTGTGCTCTACTCCAGATTACCATCCTGAGGGCCGGAATACTCGAGGACAGGTTTTCTGATATGACTGCGATTTCCAGACGAACGGAAACTCGGATTTGAATTCTGCTTGCGGCATTCGATTCCTCTCGTCATTTTACGTCGGAAATGCTTGTGTTCTATTCCAGATTATGATTCTGCGAGCCAAAATACTCGAGAACAGGTTTTGGATATGACTGCGATTTCCAGACGAACGGAGCCTCGGATTTGTATTCTGCTTGCGGCATTCGATTCCTCTCGTCATTTTACGTCGGAAATGCTTGTGTTCTATTCCAGATTATGATTCTGGGAGCCAAAATACTCGAAGACAGGTTTTTGCATATGACTGCGATTTCCAGACGAAGGAAGGCTCGGATTTGAATTCTGCTGGCGGCATTCGATTCCTCTCGTCATTTTGCGTAGGAAATGCATGTGTTCTATTCCAGATTATGATTTTGGGAGCCAAAATAGTCTAAGATAGGTTTTCTGATATTACTGCGATTTCCAGACGAACGGAGGTCGGATTTGAATTCTGCTTGTGGCATTCGATTCCTCTCGTCATTTTGCGTCGGAAATGCTTGTGCTCTACTCCAGATTACCATCCTGAGGGCCAGAATACCCGAAGATATGTTTTTGGACATGACTGCGATTTCCAGACGAACGGAGGCTCGGATTTGAATTCTGTTTGCGGCATTCGATTCCTCTCGTTTTTTTGCGACGGAAATACGTGTGTTCTACTCCAGATTACGATCCTGAGGGCCGGAATACTCGAGGACAGGTTTTGTGATATGACTGCGATTTCCAGACGAACGGAGGCTCGGATTTGAATTCTGCTTATGGCATTCGATTTCTCTCGTCATTTTGCGTCGGAAATGCTTGGGTTTTATTCCAGTTTATGATTTTGGGAGCCAAAATACTCGAAGATAGGTTTTTGGATATGACTGCGTTTTCCAGTAGAACGGAGGCTCGGATTTGAGTTCTGTTTGCGGCATTCGATTCCTCTCGTTTTTTGCGACGGAAATACGTGTGTTCTACTCCAGATTACGATCCTGAGGGCCAGAATACTTGAGGACAGGTTTTCTGATATGACTGCGATTTCCAGACGAACGGAGGATCGGATTTGAATTCTGCTTGCGGCAATCGATTCATCTCGTCATTTTGCGTCGGAAATGCTTGTGCTCTACTCGAGATTACCATCCTGAGGGCCGGAATACTCGAGGACAGGTTTTCTGATATGACTGCGAATTCCAGACGAACGGAGGTCGGATTTGTATTCTGCTTGTGGCATTCGATTCCTCACGTCATTTTGCGTCGGAAATGCTTGTGCTCTACTCCAGATTACCATCCTGAGGGCCGGAATACTCGAGGACAGGTTTTCTGATATGACTGCGATTTCCAGACGAACGGAGGTCGGATTTGAATTCTGCTTGTGGCATTCGATTTCTCTCGTCATTTTGCGTCGGAAATGCTTGTGCTCTACTCGAGATTACCATCCTGAGGGCCGGAATACTCGAGGACAGGTTTTCTGATATGACTGCGATTTCCAGACGAACGGAGGTCGGATTTGAATTCTGCTTGTGGCATTCGATTCCTCTCGTTTTTTGCGACGGAAATACGTGTGTTCTACTCCAGATTACGATCCTGAGGGCCAGAATACTTGAGGACAGGTTTTCTGATATGACTGCGATTTCCAGACGAACGGAGGCTCGGATTTGAATTCTGCTTGTGGCATTCGATTCCTCTCGTCATTTTGCGTCGGAAATGCTTGTGCTCTACTCCAGATTACCATCCTGAGGGCCAGAATACCCGAAGATATGTTTTTGGACATGACTGCGATTTCCAGACGAACGGAGGCTCGGATTTGAATTCTGTTTGCGGCATTCGATTCCTCTCGTTTTTTTGCGACGGAAATACGTGTGTTCTACTCCAAATTACGATCCTGAGGGCCAGAATACTTGAGGACAGGTTTTCTGATATGACTGCGATTTCCAGACGAACGGAGGCTCGGATTTGAATTCTGCTTGTGGCATTCGATTCCTCTCGTCATTTTGCGTCGGAAATGCTTGTGCTCTACTCCAGATTACCATCCTGAGGGCCGGAATACTCGAGGACAGGTTTTCTGATATGACTGCGATTTCCAGACGAACGGAAACTCGGATTTGAATTCTGCTTGCGGCATTCGATTCCTCTCGTCATTTTACGTCGGAAATGCTTGTGTTCTATTCCAGATTATGATTCTGCGAGCCAAAATACTCGAGAACAGGTTTTGGATATGACTGCGATTTCCAGACGAACGGAGCCTCGGATTTGTATTCTGCTTGCGGCATTCGATTCCTCTCGTCATTTTACGTCGGAAATGCTTGTGTTCTATTCCAGATTATGATTCTGGGAGCCAAAATACTCGAAGACAGGTTTTTGCATATGACTGCGATTTCCAGACGAAGGAAGGCTCGGATTTGAATTCTGCTGGCGGCATTCGATTCCTCTCGTCATTTTGCGTAGGAAATGCATGTGTTCTATTCCAGATTATGATTTTGGGAGCCAAAATAGTCTAAGATAGGTTTTCTGATATTACTGCGATTTCCAGACGAACGGAGGTCGGATTTGAATTCTGCTTGTGGCATTCGATTCCTCTCGTCATTTTGCGTCGGAAATGCTTGTGCTCTACTCCAGATTACCATCCTGAGGGCCAGAATACCCGAAGATATGTTTTTGGACATGACTGCGATTTCCAGACGAACGGAGGCTCGGATTTGAATTCTGTTTGCGGCATTCGATTCCTCTCGTTTTTTTGCGACGGAAATACGTGTGTTCTACTCCAGATTACGATCCTGAGGGCCGGAATACTCGAGGACAGGTTTTGTGATATGACTGCGATTTCCAGACGAACGGAGGCTCGGATTTGAATTCTGCTTATGGCATTCGATTTCTCTCGTCATTTTGCGTCGGAAATGCTTGGGTTTTATTCCAGTTTATGATTTTGGGAGCCAAAATACTCGAAGATAGGTTTTTGGATATGACTGCGTTTTCCAGTAGAACGGAGGCTCGGATTTGAGTTCTGTTTGCGGCATTCGATTCCTCTCGTTTTTTGCGACGGAAATACGTGTGTTCTACTCCAGATTACGATCCTGAGGGCCAGAATACTTGAGGACAGGTTTTCTGATATGACTGCGATTTCCAGACGAACGGAGGATCGGATTTGAATTCTGCTTGCGGCAATCGATTCATCTCGTCATTTTGCGTCGGAAATGCTTGTGCTCTACTCGAGATTACCATCCTGAGGGCCGGAATACTCGAGGACAGGTTTTCTGATATGACTGCGAATTCCAGACGAACGGAGGTCGGATTTGTATTCTGCTTGTGGCATTCGATTCCTCACGTCATTTTGCGTCGGAAATGCTTGTGCTCTACTCCAGATTACCATCCTGAGGGCCGGAATACTCGAGGACAGGTTTTCTGATATGACTGCGATTTCCAGACGAACGGAGGTCGGATTTGAATTCTGCTTGTGGCATTCGATTTCTCTTGTCATTTTGTGTCGGAAATGCTTGTGCTCTACTCCAGATTACAATCCTGAGGGCCAGAATACTCGAAGATATGTTTTTGGACATGACTGCGATTTCCAGACGAACGGAGGCTCGGATTTGAATTCTGTTTGCAGCATTCGATTCCTCTCGTCATTTTGCGTCGGAAATACGTGTGTTCTACTTCAGATTACGATCCTGAGGGCCGGAATACTCGAGGACAGGTTTTCTGATATGACTGCGATTTCCAGACGAACGGAGGCTCGGATTTGAATTCTGCTTGTGGCATTCGATTCCTCTCGTCATTTTGCGTCGGAAATGCTTGTGCTCTACTCCAGATTACCATCCTGAGGGCCAGAATACCCGAAGATATGTTTTTGGACATGACTGCGATTTCCAGACGAACGGAGGCTCGGATTTGAATTCTGTTTGCGGCATTCGATTCCTCTCGTTTTTTTGCGACGGAAATACGTGTGTTCTACTCCAAATTACGATCCTGAGGGCCAGAATACTTGAGGACAGGTTTTCTGATATGACTGCGATTTCCAGACGAACGGAGGCTCGGATTTGAATTCTGCTTGCGGCAATCGATTCATCTCGTCATTTTGCGTCGGAAATGCTTGTGCTCTACTCGAGATTACCATCCTGAGGGCCGGAATACTCGAGGACAGGTTTTCTGATATGACTGCGATTTCCAGACGAACGGAGGTCGGATTTGAATTCTGCTTGTGGCATTCGATTTCTCTCGTCATTTTGCGTCGGAAATGCTTGGGTTTTATTCCAGATTATGATTTTGGGAGCCAAAATACTCGAAGATAGGTTTTTGGATATGACTGCGTTTTCCAGTAGAACGGAGGCTCGGATTTGAATTCTGTTTGCGGCATTCGATTCCTCTCGTTTTTTTGCGACGGAAATACGTGTGTTCTACTCCAGATTACCATCCTTAGGGCCAGAATACTCGTAGATATGTTTTTGGACATGACTGCGATTTCCAGACGAACAGAGACTCGGAGTAGAATTCTGCTTACGGCATTCGATTCCTCTCGTCATTTTGCGTCGGAAATACGTGTGCTCTACTCCACATTACGATCCTGAGGGCCAGAATACTCGAAGACAGGTTTTCTGATATGACTGCGATTTCCAGCGGAACGGAGGCTCTGATATGAATTCTGCTTGCGGCATTCGATTCCTCTTGTCATTTTGTGTCGGAAATGCTTGTGCTCTACTCCAGATTACAATCCTGAGGGCCAGAATACTCGAAGATATGTTTTTGGACATGACTGCGATTTCCAGACGAACGGAGGCTCGGATTTGAATTCTGTTTGCAGCATTCGATTCCTCTCGTCATTTTGCGTCGGATATACGTGTGTTCTACTTCAGATTACGATCCTGAGGGCCGGAATACTCGAGGACAGGTTTTCTGATATGACTGCGATTTCCAGACGAACGGAGGCTCGGATTTGAATTCTGCTTGTGGCATTCGATTCCTCTCGTCATTTTGCGTCGGAAATGCTTGTGCTCTACTCCAGATTACCATCCTGAGGGCCGGAATACTCGAGGACAGGTTTTCTGATATGACTGCGATTTCCAGACGAACGGAAACTCGGATTTGAATTCTGCTTGCGGCATTCGATTCCTCTCGTCATTTTACGTCGGAAATGCTTGTGTTCTATTCCAGATTATGATTCTGCGAGCCAAAATACTCGAGAACAGGTTTTGGATATGACTGCGATTTCCAGACGAACGGAGCCTCGGATTTGTATTCTGCTTGCGGCATTCGATTCCTCTCGTCATTTTACGTCGGAAATGCTTGTGTTCTATTCCAGATTATGATTCTGGGAGCCAAAATACTCGAAGACAGGTTTTTGCATATGACTGCGATTTCCAGACGAAGGAAGGCTCGGATTTGAATTCTGCTGGCGGCATTCGATTCCTCTCGTCATTTTGCGTAGGAAATGCATGTGTTCTATTCCAGATTATGATTTTGGGAGCCAAAATAGTCTAAGATAGGTTTTCTGATATTACTGCGATTTCCAGACGAACGGAGGTCGGATTTGAATTCTGCTTGTGGCATTCGATTCCTCTCGTCATTTTGCGTCGGAAATGCTTGTGCTCTACTCCAGATTACCATCCTGAGGGCCAGAATACCCGAAGATATGTTTTTGGACATGACTGCGATTTCCAGACGAACGGAGGCTCGGATTTGAATTCTGTTTGCGGCATTCGATTCCTCTCGTTTTTTTGCGACGGAAATACGTGTGTTCTACTCCAGATTACGATCCTGAGGGCCGGAATACTCGAGGACAGGTTTTGTGATATGACTGCGATTTCCAGACGAACGGAGGCTCGGATTTGAATTCTGCTTATGGCATTCGATTTCTCTCGTCATTTTGCGTCGGAAATGCTTGGGTTTTATTCCAGTTTATGATTTTGGGAGCCAAAATACTCGAAGATAGGTTTTTGGATATGACTGCGTTTTCCAGTAGAACGGAGGCTCGGATTTGAGTTCTGTTTGCGGCATTCGATTCCTCTCGTTTTTTGCGACGGAAATACGTGTGTTCTACTCCAGATTACGATCCTGAGGGCCAGAATACTTGAGGACAGGTTTTCTGATATGACTGCGATTTCCAGACGAACGGAGGATCGGATTTGAATTCTGCTTGCGGCAATCGATTCATCTCGTCATTTTGCGTCGGAAATGCTTGTGCTCTACTCGAGATTACCATCCTGAGGGCCGGAATACTTGAGGACAGGTTTTCTGATATGACTGCGATTTCCAGACGAACGGAGGCTCGGATTTGAATTCTGCTTGTGGCATTCGATTCCTCTCGTCATTTTGCGTCGGAAATGCTTGTGCTCTACTCCAGATTACCATCCTGAGGGCCAGAATACCCGAAGATATGTTTTTGGACATGACTGCGATTTCCAGACGAACGGAGGCTCGGATTTGAATTCTGTTTGCGGCATTCGATTCCTCTCGTTTTTTTGCGACGGAAATACGTGTGTTCTACTCCAAATTACGATCCTGAGGGCCAGAATACTTGAGGACAGGTTTTCTGATATGACTGCGATTTCCAGACGAACGGAGGCTCGGATTTGAATTCTGCTTGTGGCATTCGATTCCTCTCG
>CAXIEQ010000206.1:0-18308 GCA_964023945.1 Ectemnius cavifrons | reverse complement strand
TGCCACGGCTTACTCCGAGAGGTGAGAATTCGCCACGACTTACTCCGAGAGGAGAAAAGTTGCCACGGCTTACTGCGAGAAGTGAAACTTCGCCGCGACTTACTCCGAGAGGTGAGAATTCGCCACGACTTACTCCGAGAGGTGAAAGATATTTTTCCAAGTACCAGCGGCGTCTTGCTTTCGCCACGACTTACTCCGAGAGGTGAAAGATATTTTCCCAAGTACCAGCGGCGTCTTGCTTTCGCCACGACTTACTCCGAGAGGAGAAAAGTTGCCACGGCTTACTCCGAGAGGTGAGAATTCGCCACGACTTACTCCGAGAGGTGAAAGATATTTTTCCAAGTACCAGCGGCGTCTTGCTTTGGCCACGACTTACTCCGAGAGGAGAAAAGTTGCCACGGCTACTCCGGGAGGTGAGAATTCGCCACGACTTACTCCGAGAGGAGAAAAGTTGCCACGGCTTACTCCGAGAGGAGAAAAGTTGCCACGGCTTACTGCGAGAGGTGAAACTTCGCCGCGACTTACTCCGAGAGGTGAGAATTCGCCACGACTTACTCCGAGAGGTGAAAGATATTTTTCCAAGTACCAGCGGCGTCTTGCTTTCGCCACGACTTACTCCGAGAGGAGAAAAGTTGCCACGGCTTACTCCGAGAGGTGAAACTTCGCCGCGACTTACTCCGAGAGGTGAGAATTCGCCACGACTTACTCCGAGAGGTGAAAGATATTTTTCCAAGTACCAGCGGCGTCTTGCTTTCGCCACGACTTACTCCGAGAGGAGAAAAGTTGCCACGGCTTACTCCGAGAAGTGAGAATTCGCCACGACTTACTCCGAGAGGAGAAAAGGTGCCACGGCTTACTCCGAGAGGTGAAACTTCACCACGACTTACTCGGAGAGGAGAAAAGTTGCCATGGCTTACTCCGAGAGGTGAAACTTCGCCACGACTTACTCCGAGAGGAGAAAAGTTGCCACGGCTTACTCCGAGAGGTGAAACTTCGCCGCGACTTACTCCGAGAGGAGAAAAGTTGCCACGGCTTACTCCGAGAGGTGTAACTTCGCCGCGACTTACTCCGAGAGGTGAAAGATATTTTTCCAAGTACCAGCGGCGTCTTGCTTTCGCCACGACTTACTCCGAGAGGAGAAAAGTTGCCACGACTTACTCCGAGAGGTGAGAATTCGCCACGACTTACTCCGAGAGGAGAAAAGTTGCCACGGCTTACTGCGAGAAGTGAAACTTCGCCGCGACTTACTCCGAGAGGTGAGAATTCGCCACGACTTACTCCGAGAGGTGAGAATTCGCCACGACGTACTCCGAGAGGAGAAAAGTTGCCACGGCTTACTCCGAAAAGTGAAACTTCGCCGCGACTTACTCCGAGAGGTGAAAGATATTTCTCCAAGTACCAGCGGCGTCTTGCTTTCGCCACGACTTACTCCGACAGGAGAAAAGTTGCCACGGCTTACTCCGAGAGGTGAAACTTCGCCGCGACTTACTCCGAGAGGAGAAAAGTTGCCACGGCTTACTCCGAAAAGTGAAACTTCGCCGCGACTTACTCCGAGAGGTGAGAATTCGCCACGACTTACTCCGAGAGGTGAAAGATATTTTTCCAAGTACCAGCGGCGTCTTGCTTTCGCCACGACTAACTCCGAGAGGAGAAAAGTTGCCACGACTTACTCCGAGAGGAGAAATGTTGCCACGGCTTACTCCGAGAGGTGAAACTTCGCCACGACTTACTCCGAGAGGTGAAAGATATTTTTCCAAGTACCAGCGGCGTCTTGCTTTCGCCACGACTTACTCCGACAGGAGAAAAGTTGCCACGGCTTACTCCGAGAGGTGAAACTTCGCCGCGACTTACTCCGAGAGGAGAAAAGTTGCCACGGCTTACTGCGAGAAGTGAAACTTCGCCGCGACTTACTCCGAGAGGTGAGAATTCGCCACGACTTACTCCGAGAGGAGAAAAGTTGCCACGGCTTACTCCGAGAGGTGAAACTTCGCCGCGACTTACTCCGAGAGGTGAGAATTCGCCACGACTTACTCCGAGAGGAGAAAAGTTGCCACGGCTTACTCCGAGAGGTGAAACTTCGCCGCGACTTACTCCGAGAGGTGAGAATTCGCCACGGCTTACTCCGTGAGGAGAAGAGTTGCCACGGCTTACTCCGAGATGTGAGAATTCGCCACGACTTACTCCGAGAGGAGAAAAGTTGCCACGGCTTACTCCGAGAGGTGAGAATTCGCCACGACTTACTCCGAGAGGAGAAAAGTTGCCACGGCTTACTGCGAGAAGTGAAAGATATTTTCCCAAGTACCAGCGGCGTCTTACTTTCGCCACGACTTACTCCGAGAGGAGAAAATTTGCCACGACTTACTCCGTGAGGAGAAGAGTTGCCACGGCTTACTCCGAGATGTGAGAATTCGCCACGACTTACTCCGAGAGGAGAAAAGTTGCCACGGCTTACTCCGAGAGGTGAGAATTCGCCACGACTTACTCCGAGAGGAGAAAAGTTGCCACGGCTTACTGCGAGAAGTGAAACTTCGCCGCAACTTACTCCGAGAGGTGAGAATTCGCCACGACTTACTCCGAGAGGTGAAAGATATTTTTCCAAGTACCAGCGGCGTCTTGCTTTCGCCACGACTTACTCCGAGAGGTGAAAGATATTTTCCCAAGTACCAGCGGCGTCTTGCTTTCGCCACGACTTACTCCGAGAGGAGAAAAGTTGCCACGGCTTACTCCGAGAGGTGAGAATTCGCCACGACTTACTCCGAGAGGTGAAAGATATTTTTCCAAGTACCAGCGGCGTCTTGCTTTGGCCACGACTTACTCCGAGAGGAGAAAAGTTGCCACGGCTACTCCGGGAGGTGAGAATTCGCCACGACTTACTCCGAGAGGAGAAAAGTTGCCACGGCTTACTCCGAGAGGAGAAAAGTTGCCACGGCTTACTGCGAGAGGTGAAACTTCGCCGCGACTTACTCCGAGAGGTGAGAATTCGCCACGACTTACTCCGAGAGGTGAAAGATATTTTTCCAAGTACCAGCGGCGTCTTGCTTTCGCCACGACTTACTCCGAGAGGAGAAAAGTTGCCACGGCTTACTCCGAGAGGTGAAACTTCGCCGCGACTTACTCCGAGAGGTGAGAATTCGCCACGACTTACTCCGAGAGGTGAAAGATATTTTTCCAAGTACCAGCGGCGTCTTGCTTTCGCCACGACTTACTCCGAGAGGAGAAAAGTTGCCACGGCTTACTCCGAGAAGTGAGAATTCGCCACGACTTACTCCGAGAGGAGAAAAGTTGCCACGGCTTACTCCGAGAGGTGAAACTTCACCACGACTTACTCTGAGAGGAGAAAAGTTGCCATGGCTTACTCCGAGAGGTGAAACTTCGCCACGACTTACTCCGAGAGGAGAAAAGTTGCCACGGCTTACTCCGAGAGGTGAAACTTCGCCGCGACTTACTCCGAGAGGAGAAAAGTTGCCACGGCTTACTCCGAGAGGTGTAACTTCGCCGCGACTTACTCCGAGAGGTGAAAGATATTTTTCCAAGTACCAGCGGCGTCTTGCTTTCGCCACGACTTACTCCGAGAGGAGAAAAGTTGCCACGACTTACTCCGAGAGGTGAGAATTCGCCACGACTTACTCCGAGAGGAGAAAAGTTGCCACGGCTTACTGCGAGAAGTGAAACTTCGCCGCGACTTACTCCGAGAGGTGAGAATTCGCCACGACTTACTCCGAGAGGTGAGAATTCGCCACGACGTACTCCGAGAGGAGAAAAGTTGCCACGGCTTACTCCGAAAAGTGAAACTTCGCCGCGACTTACTCCGAGAGGTGAAAGATATTTCTCCAAGTACCAGCGGCGTCTTGCTTTCGCCACGACTTACTCCGACAGGAGAAAAGTTGCCACGGCTTACTCCGAGAGGTGAAACTTCGCCGCGACTTACTCCGAGAGGAGAAAAGTTGCCACGGCTTACTCCGAAAAGTGAAACTTCGCCGCGACTTACTCCGAGAGGTGAGAATTCGCCACGACTTACTCCGAGAGGTGAAAGATATTTTTCCAAGTACCAGCGGCGTCTTGCTTTCGCCACGACTAACTCCGAGAGGAGAAAAGTTGCCACGACTTACTCCGAGAGGAGAAATGTTGCCACGGCTTACTCCGAGAGGTGAAACTTCGCCACGACTTACTCCGAGAGGTGAAAGATATTTTTCCAAGTACCAGCGGCGTCTTGCTTTCGCCACGACTTACTCCGAGAGGTGAAAGATATTTTTCCAAGTACCAGCGGCGTCTTACTTTCGCCACGACTTACTCCGTGAGGAGAAGAGTTGCCACGGCTTACTCCGAGATGTGAGAATTCGCCACGACTTACTCCGAGAGGAGAAAAGTTGCCACGGCTTACTCCGAGAGGTGAGAATTCGCCACGACTTACTCCGAGAGGAGAAAAGTTGCCACGGCTTACTGCGAGAAGTGAAACTTCGCCGCGACTTACTCCGAGAGGTGAGAATTCGCCACGACTTACTCCGAGAGGTGAAAGATATTTTTCCAAGTACCAGCGGCGTCTTGCTTTCGCCACGACTTACTCCGAGAGGTGAAAGATATTTTCCCAAGTACCAGCGGCGTCTTGCTTTCGCCACGACTTACTCCGAGAGGAGAAAAGTTGCCACGGCTTACTCCGAGAGGTGAGAATTCGCCACGACTTACTCCGAGAGGTGAAAGATATTTTTCCAAGTACCAGCGGCGTCTTGCTTTGGCCACGACTTACTCCGAGAGGAGAAAAGTTGCCACGGCTACTCCGGGAGGTGAGAATTCGCCACGACTTACTCCGAGAGGAGAAAAGTTGCCACGGCTTACTCCGAGAGGAGAAAAGTTGCCACGGCTTACTGCGAGAGGTGAAACTTCGCCGCGACTTACTCCGAGAGGTGAGAATTCGCCACGACTTACTCCGAGAGGTGAAAGATATTTTTCCAAGTACCAGCGGCGTCTTGCTTTCGCCACGACTTACTCCGAGTGGAGAAAAGTTGCCACGGCTTACTCCGAGAGGTGAAACTTCGCCGCGACTTACTCCGAGAGGTGAGAATTCGCCACGACTTACTCCGAGAGGTGAAAGATATTTTTCCAAGTACCAGCGGCGTCTTGCTTTCGCCACGACTTACTCCGAGAGGAGAAAAGTTGCCACGGCTTACTCCGAGAAGTGAGAATTCGCCACGACTTACTCCGAGAGGAGAAAAGTTGCCACGGCTTACTCCGAGAGGTGAAACTTCACCACGACTTACTCTGAGAGGAGAAAAGTTGCCATGGCTTACTCCGAGAGGTGAAACTTCGCCACGACTTACTCCGAGAGGAGAAAAGTTGCCACGGCTTACTCCGAGAGGTGAAACTTCGCCGCGACTTACTCCGAGAGGAGAAAAGTTGCCACGGCTTACTCCGAGAGGTGTAACTTCGCCGCGACTTACTCCGAGAGGTGAAAGATATTTTTCCAAGTACCAGCGGCGTCTTGCTTTCGCCACGACTTACTCCGAGAGGAGAAAAGTTGCCACGACTTACTCCGAGAGGTGAGAATTCGCCACGACTTACTCCGAGAGGAGAAAAGTTGCCACGGCTTACTGCGAGAAGTGAAACTTCGCCGCGACTTACTCCGAGAGGTGAGAATTCGCCACGACTTACTCCGAGAGGTGAGAATTCGCCACGACGTACTCCGAGAGGAGAAAAGTTGCCACGGCTTACTCCGAAAAGTGAAACTTCGCCGCGACTTACTCCGAGAGGTGAAAGATATTTCTCCAAGTACCAGCGGCGTCTTGCTTTCGCCACGACTTACTCCGACAGGAGAAAAGTTGCCACGGCTTACTCCGAGAGGTGAAACTTCGCCGCGACTTACTCCGAGAGGAGAAAAGTTGCCACGGCTTACTCCGAAAAGTGAAACTTCGCCGCGACTTACTCCGAGAGGTGAGAATTCGCCACGACTTACTCCGAGAGGTGAAAGATATTTTTCCAAGTACCAGCGGCGTCTTGCTTTCGCCACGACTAACTCCGAGAGGAGAAAAGTTGCCACGACTTACTCCGAGAGGAGAAATGTTGCCACGGCTTACTCCGAGAGGTGAAACTTCGCCACGACTTACTCCGAGAGGTGAAAGATATTTTTCCAAGTACCAGCGGCGTCTTGCTTTCGCCACGACTTACTCCGAGAGGTGAAAGATATTTTTCCAAGTACCAGCGGCGTCTTACTTTCGCCACGACTTACTCCGTGAGGAGAAGAGTTGCCACGGCTTACTCCGAGATGTGAGAATTCGCCACGACTTACTCCGAGAGGAGAAAAGTTGCCACGGCTTACTCCAAGAGGTGAAAGATATTTTCCCAAGTACCAGCGGCGTCTTGCTTTCGCCACGACTTACTCCGAGAGGAGAAAAGTTGCCACGGCTTACTCCGAGAGGTGAGAATTCGCCACGACTTACTCCGAGAGGTGAAAGATATTTTTCCAAGTACCAGCGGCGTCTTGCTTTGGCCACGACTTACTCCGAGAGGAGAAAAGTTGCCACGGCTTACTCCGAGAGGTGAGAATTCGCCACGACTTACTCCGAGAGGAGAAAAGTTGCCACGGCTTACTGCGAGAAGTGAAACTTCGCCGCGACTTACTCCGAGAGGTGAGAATTCGCCACGACTTACTCCGAGAGGTGAAAGATATTTTTCCTAGTACCAGCGGCGTCTTGCTTTCGCCACGACTTACTCCGAGAGGAGAAAAGTTGCCACGGCTTACTCCGAGAGGTGAGAATTCGCCACGACTTACTCCGAGAGGAGAAAAGTTGCCACGGCTTACTCCGAGAGGCGAAAGATATTTTCCCAAGTACCAGCGGCGTCTTGCTTTCGCCACGACTTACTCCGAGAGGAGAAAAGTTGCCACGGCTTACTCCGAGAGGAGAAAAGTTGCCACGGCTTACTCCGAGAGGTGAGAATTCGCCACGACTTACTCCGAGAGGAGAAAAGTTGCCACGGCTTACTGCGAGAAGTGAAACTTCGCCGCGACTTACTCCGAGAGGTGAGAATTCGCCACGACTTACTCCGAGAGGTGAGAATTCGCCACGACTTACTCCGAGAGGAGAAAAGTTGCCACGGCTTACTCCGAAAAGTGAAACTTCGCCGCGACTTACTCCGAGAGGTGAAAGATATTTCTCCAAGTACCAGCGGCGTCTTGCTTTCGCCACGACTTACTCCGACAGGAGAAAAGTTGCCACGGCTTACTCCGAGAGGTGAAACTTCGCCGCGACTTACTCCGAGAGGAGAAAAGTTGCCACGGCTTACTCCGAAAAGTGAAACTTCGCCGCGACTTACTCCGAGAGGTGAAAGATATTTTTCCAAGTACCAGCGGCGTCTTGCTTTCGCCACGACTTACTCCGAGAGGAGAAAAGTTGCCACGGCTTACTCCGAGAGGTGAAACTTCGCCGCGACTTACTCCGAGAGGAGAAAAGTTGCCACGGCTTACTCCGAGAGGTGTAACTTCGCCGCGTCTTACTCCGAGAGGTGAAAGATATTTTTCCAAGTACCAGCGGCGTCTTGCTTTCGCCACGACTTACTCCGAGAGGAGAAAAGTTGCCACGACTTACTCCGAGAGGAGAAAAGTTGCCACGGCTTACTCCGAGAGGTGAGAATTCGCCACGACTTACTCCGAGAGGAGAAAAGTTGCCACGGCTTACTGCGAGAAGTGAAACTTCGCCGCGACTTACTCCGAGAGGTGAGAATTCGCCACGACTTACTCCGAGAGGTGAAAGATATTTTTCCAAGTACCAGCGGGGTCTTGCTTTCGCCACGACTTACTCCGAGAGGTGAAAGATATTTTCCCAAGTACCAGCGGCGTCTTGCTTTCGCCACGACTTACTCCGAGAGGAGAAAAGTTGCCACGGCTTACTCCGAGAGGTGTAACTTCGCCGCGTCTTACTCCGAGAGGTGAAAGATATTTTCCCAAGTACCAGCGGCGTCTTGCTTTCGCCACGACTAACTCCGAGGGGAGAAAAGTTGCCACGACTTACTCCGAGAGGAGAAATGTTGCCACGTCTTACTCCGAGAGGTGAAACTTCGCCACGACTTACTCCGAGAGGTGAAAGATATTTTTCCAAGTACCAGCGGCGTCTTGCTTTCGCCACGACTTACTCCGAGAGGAGAAAAGTTGCCACGACTTACTCCGAGAGGAGAAAAGTTGCCACGGCTTACTCCGAGAGGTGAAAGATATTTTCCCAAGTACCATCGGCGTCTTGCTTTCGCCACGACTTACTCCGAGAGGAGAAAAGTTGCCACGGCTTACTCCGAGAGGAGAAAAGTTGCCACGGCTTACTCCGAGAGGTGAGAATTCGCCACGACTTACTCCGAGAGGAGAAAAGTTGCCACGGCTTACTGCGAGAAGTGAAACTTCGCCGCGACTTACTCCGAGAGGTGAGAATTCGCCACGACTTACTCCGAGAGGTGAGAATTCGCCACGACTTACTCCGAGAGGAGAAAAGTTGCCACGGCTTACTGCGAGAAGTGAAACTTCGCCGCGACTTACTCCGAGAGGTGAGAATTCGCCACGACTTACTCCGAGAGGTGAAAGATATTTTTCCAAGTACCAGCGGGGTCTTGCTTTCGCCACGACTTACTCCGAGAGGTGAAAGATATTTTCCCAAGTACCAGCGGCGTCTTGCTTTCGCCACGACTTACTCCGAGAGGAGAAAAGTTGCCACGGCTTACTCCGAGAGGTGTAACTTCGCCGCGTCTTACTCCGAGAGGTGAAAGATATTTTCCCAAGTACCAGCGGCGTCTTGCTTTCGCCACGACTAACTCCGAGAGGAGAAAAGTTGCCACGACTTACTCCGAGAGGAGAAATGTTGCCACGTCTTACTCCGAGAGGTGAAACTTCGCCACGACTTACTCCGAGAGGTGAAAGATATTTTTCCAAGTACCAGCGGCGTCTTGCTTTCGCCACGACTTACTCCGAGAGGAGAAAAGATGCCACGACTTACTCCGAGAGGAGAAAAGTTGCCACGGCTTACTCCGAGAGGTGAAAGATATTTTCCCAAGTACCATCGGCGTCTTGCTTTCGCCACGACTTACTCCGAGAGGAGAAAAGTTGCCACGGCTTACTCCGAGAGGAGAAAAGTTGCCACGGCTTACTCCGAGAGGTGAGAATTCGCCACGACTTACTCCGAGAGGAGAAAAGTTGCCACGGCTTACTGCGAGAAGTGAAACTTCGCCGCGACTTACTCCGAGAGGTGAGAATTCGCCACGACTTACTCCGAGAGGTGAGAATTCGCCACGACTTACTCCGAGAGGAGAAAAGTTGCCACGGCTTACTCCGAAAAGTGAAACTTCGCCGCGACTTACTCCGAGAGGTGAAAGATATTTCTCCAAGTACCAGCGGCGTCTTGCTTTCGCCACGACTTACTCCGAGAGGAGAAAAGTTGCCACGGCTTACTCCGAGAGGTGAAACTTCGCCGCGACTTACTCCGAGAGGAGAAAAGTTGCCACGGCTTACTCCGAAAAGTGAAACTTCGCCGCCACTTACTCCGAGAGGTGAGAATTCGCCACGACTTACTCCGAGAGGTGAAAGATATTTTTCCAAGTACCAGCGGCGTCTTGCTTTCGCCACGACTTACTCCGAGAGGAGAAAAGTTGCCACGACTTACTCCGAGAGGAGAAAAGTTGCCACGGCTTACTCCGAGAGGTGAAAGATATTTTCCCAAGTACCATCGGCGTCTTGCTTTCGCCACGACTTACTCCGAGAGGAGAAAAGTTGCCACGGCTTACTCCGAGAGGAGAAAAGTTGCCACGGCTTACTCCGAGAGGTGAGAATTCGCCACGACTTACTCCGAGAGGTGAGAATTCGCCACGACTTACTCCGAGAGGAGAAAAGTTGCCACGGCTTACTCCGAAAAGTGAAACTTCGCCGCGACTTACTCCGAGAGGTGAAAGATATTTCTCCAAGTACCAGCGGCGTCTTGCTTTCGCCACGACTTACTCCGAGAGGAGAAAAGTTGCCACGGCTTACTCCGAGAGGTGAAACTTCGCCGCGACTTACTCCGAGAGGAGAAAAGTTGCCACGGCTTACTCCGAGAAGTGAAACTTCGCCGCGACTTACTCCGAGAGGTGAGAATTCGCCACGACTTACTCCGAGAGGTGAGAATTCGCCACGACTTACTCCGAGAGGTGAAAGATATTTTTCCAAGTACCAGCGGGGTCTTGCTTTCGCCACGACTTACTCCGAGAGGTGAAAGATATTTTCCCAAGTACCAGCGGCGTCTTGCTTTCGCCACGACTTACTCCGAGAGGAGAAAAGTTGCCACGGCTTA
The DNA here is from genome assembly GCA_964023945.1 of Ectemnius cavifrons. Lineage (NCBI taxonomy): Eukaryota > Metazoa > Arthropoda > Insecta > Hymenoptera > Crabronidae > Ectemnius > Ectemnius cavifrons. The sequence goes on along the minus strand of CAXIEQ010000206.1, from coordinate 8,016 downwards.
CTCCGAGAGGTGTAACTTCGCCGCGTCTTACTCCGAGAGGTGAAAGATATTTTCCCAAGTACCAGCGGCGTCTTGCTTTCGCCACGACTAACTCCGAGGGGAGAAAAGTTGCCACGACTTACTCCGAGAGGAGAAATGTTGCCACGTCTTACTCCGAGAGGTGAAACTTCGCCACGACTTACTCCGAGAGGTGAAAGATATTTTTCCAAGTACCAGCGGCGTCTTGCTTTCGCCACGACTTACTCCGAGAGGAGAAAAGTTGCCACGACTTACTCCGAGAGGAGAAAAGTTGCCACGGCTTACTCCGAGAGGTGAAAGATATTTTCCCAAGTACCATCGGCGTCTTGCTTTCGCCACGACTTACTCCGAGAGGAGAAAAGTTGCCACGGCTTACTCCGAGAGGAGAAAAGTTGCCACGGCTTACTCCGAGAGGTGAGAATTCGCCACGACTTACTCCGAGAGGAGAAAAGTTGCCACGGCTTACTGCGAGAAGTGAAACTTCGCCGCGACTTACTCCGAGAGGTGAGAATTCGCCACGACTTACTCCGAGAGGTGAGAATTCGCCACGACTTACTCCGAGAGGAGAAAAGTTGCCACGGCTTACTGCGAGAAGTGAAACTTCGCCGCGACTTACTCCGAGAGGTGAGAATTCGCCACGACTTACTCCGAGAGGTGAAAGATATTTTTCCAAGTACCAGCGGGGTCTTGCTTTCGCCACGACTTACTCCGAGAGGTGAAAGATATTTTCCCAAGTACCAGCGGCGTCTTGCTTTCGCCACGACTTACTCCGAGAGGAGAAAAGTTGCCACGGCTTACTCCGAGAGGTGTAACTTCGCCGCGTCTTACTCCGAGAGGTGAAAGATATTTTCCCAAGTACCAGCGGCGTCTTGCTTTCGCCACGACTAACTCCGAGAGGAGAAAAGTTGCCACGACTTACTCCGAGAGGAGAAAAGTTGCCACGGCTTACTCCGAGAGGTGAAAGATATTTTCCCAAGTACCATCGGCGTCTTGCTTTCGCCACGACTTACTCCGAGAGGAGAAAAGTTGCCACGGCTTACTCCGAGAGGAGAAAAGTTGCCACGGCTTACTCCGAGAGGTGAGAATTCGCCACGACTTACTCCGAGAGGAGAAAAGTTGCCACGGCTTACTGCGAGAAGTGAAACTTCGCCGCGACTTACTCCGAGAGGTGAGAATTCGCCACGACTTACTCCGAGAGGTGAGAATTCGCCACGACTTACTCCGAGAGGAGAAAAGTTGCCACGGCTTACTCCGAAAAGTGAAACTTCGCCGCGACTTACTCCGAGAGGTGAAAGATATTTCTCCAAGTACCAGCGGCGTCTTGCTTTCGCCACGACTTACTCCGAGAGGAGAAAAGTTGCCACGGCTTACTCCGAGAGGTGAAACTTCGCCGCGACTTACTCCGAGAGGAGAAAAGTTGCCACGGCTTACTCCGAAAAGTGAAACTTCGCCGCCACTTACTCCGAGAGGTGAGAATTCGCCACGACTTACTCCGAGAGGTGAAAGATATTTTTCCAAGTACCAGCGGCGTCTTGCTTTCGCCACGACTTACTCCGAGAGGAGAAAAGTTGCCACGACTTACTCCGAGAGGAGAAAAGTTGCCACGGCTTACTCCGAGAGGTGAAAGATATTTTCCCAAGTACCATCGGCGTCTTGCTTTCGCCACGACTTACTCCGAGAGGAGAAAAGTTGCCACGGCTTACTCCGAGAGGAGAAAAGTTGCCACGGCTTACTCCGAGAGGTGAGAATTCGCCACGACTTACTCCGAGAGGTGAGAATTCGCCACGACTTACTCCGAGAGGAGAAAAGTTGCCACGGCTTACTCCGAAAAGTGAAACTTCGCCGCGACTTACTCCGAGAGGTGAAAGATATTTCTCCAAGTACCAGCGGCGTCTTGCTTTCGCCACGACTTACTCCGAGAGGAGAAAAGTTGCCACGGCTTACTCCGAGAGGTGAAACTTCGCCGCGACTTACTCCGAGAGGAGAAAAGTTGCCACGGCTTACTCCGAGAAGTGAAACTTCGCCGCGACTTACTCCGAGAGGTGAGAATTCGCCACGACTTACTCCGAGAGGTGAGAATTCGCCACGACTTACTCCGAGAGGAGAAAAGTTGCCACGGCTTACTCCGAAAAGTGAAACTTCGCCGCGACTTACTCCGAGAGGTGAAAGATATTTCTCCAAGTACCAGCGGCGTCTTGCTTTCGCCACGACTTACTCCGAGAGGAGAAAAGTTGCCACGGCTTACTCCGAGAGGTGAAACTTCGCCGCGACTTACTCCGAGAGGAGAAAAGTTGCCACGGCTTACTCCGAAAAGTGAAACTTCGCCGCGACTTACTCCGAGAGGTGAGAATTCGCCACGACTTACTCCGAGAGGTGAAAGATATTTTTCCAAGTACCAGCGGCGTCTTGCTTTCGCCACGACTAACTCCGAGAGGAGAAAAGTTGCCACGACTTACTCCGAGAGGAGAAATGTTGCCACGGCTTACTCCGAGAGGTGAAACTTCGCCACGACTTACTCCGAGAGGTGAAAGATATTTTTCCAAGTACCAGCGGCGTCTTGCTTTCGCCACGACTTACTCCGAGAGGTGAAACTTCGCCACGACTTACTCCGAGAGGTGAAAGATATTTTTCCAAGTACCAGCGGCGTCTTACTTTCGCCACGACTTACTCCGTGAGGAGAAGAGTTGCCACGGCTTACTCCGAGATGTGAGAATTCGCCACGACTTACTCCGAGAGGAGAAAAGTTGCCACGGCTTACTCCGAGAGGTGAAAGATATTTTCCCAAGTACCAGCGGCGTCTTGCTTTCGCCACGACTTACTCCGAGAGGAGAAAAGTTGCCACGGCTTACTCCGAGAGGTGAGAATTCGCCACGACTTACTCCGAGAGGTGAAAGATATTTTTCCAAGTACCAGCGGCGTCTTGCTTTGGCCACGACTTACTACGAGAGGAGAAAAGTTGCCACGGCTACTCCGGGAGGTGAGAATTCGCCACGACTTACTCCGACAGGAGAAAAGTTGCCACGGCTTACTCCGAGAGGTGAAACTTCGCCGCGACTTACTCCGAGAGGAGAAAAGTTGCCACGGCTTACTCCGAAAAGTGAAACTTCGCCGCGACTTACTCCGAGAGGTGAAAGATATTTTTCCAAGTACCAGCGGCGTCTTGCTTTCGCCACGACTTACTCCGAGAGGAGAAAAGTTGCCACGGCTTACTCCGAGAGGTGAAACTTCGCCGCGACTTACTCCGAGAGGAGAAAAGTTGCCACGGCTTACTCCGAGAGGTGTAACTTCGCCGCGACTTACTCCGAGAGGTGAAAGATATTTTTCCAAGTACCAGCGGCGTCTTGCTTTCGCCACGACTTACTCCGAGAGGAGAAAAGTTGCCACGACTTACTCCGAGAGGAGAAAAGTTGCCACGGCTTACTCCGAGAGGTGAGAATTCGCCACGACTTACTCCGAGAGGAGAAAAGTTGCCACGGCTTACTGCGAGAAGTGAAACTTCGCCGCGACTTACTCCGAGAGGTGAGAATTCGCCACGACTTACTCCGAGAGGTGAAAGATATTTTTCCAAGTACCAGCGGGGTCTTGCTTTCGCCACGACTTACTCCGAGAGGTGAAAGATATTTTCCCAAGTACCAGCGGCGTCTTGCTTTCGCCACGACTTACTCCGAGAGGAGAAAATTTGCCACGGCTTACTCCGAGAGGTGAGAATTCGCCACGACTTACTCCGAAGAGGTGAAAGATATTTTTCCAAGTACCAGCGGCGTCTTGCTTTCGCCACGACTAACTCCGAGAGGAGAAAAGTTGCCACGACTTACTCCGAGAGGAGAAATGTTGCCACGTCTTACTCCGAGAGGTGAAACTTCGCCACGACTTACTCCGAGAGGTGAAGGATATTTTTCCAAGTACCAGCGGCGTCTTGCTTTCGCCACGACTTACTCCGAGAGGAGAAAAGTTGCCACGACTTACTCCGAGAGGAGAAAAGTTGCCACGGCTTACTCCGAGAGGTGAAAGATATTTCTCCAAGTACCAGCGGCGTCTTGCTTTCGCCACGACTTACTCCGAGAGGAGAAAAGTTGCCACGGCTTACTCCGAAAAGTGAAACTTCGCCGCGACTTACTCCGAGAGGTGAGAATTCGCCACGACTTACTCCGAGAGGTGAAAGATATTTTTCCAAGTACCAGCGGCGTCTTGCTTTCGCCACGACTAACTCCGAGAGGAGAAAAGTTGCCACGACTTACTCCGAGAGGAGAAATGTTGCCACGGCTTACTCCGAGAGGTGAAACTTCACCACGACTTACTCCGAGAGGTGAAAGATATTTTTCCAAGTACCAGCGGCGTCTTACTTTCGCCACGACTTACTCCGTGAGGAGAAGAGTTGCCACGGCTTACTCCGAGATGTGAGAATTCGCCACGACTTACTCCGAGAGGAGAAAAGTTGCCACGGCTTACTCCGAGAGGTGAAAGATATTTTCCCAAGTACCAGCGGCGTCTTGCTTTCGCCACGACTTACTCCGAGAGGAGAAAAGTTGCCACGGCTTACTCCGAGAGGTGAGAATTCGCCACGACTTACTCCGAGAGGTGAAAGATATTTTTCCAAGTACCAGCGGCGTCTTGCTTTGGCCACGACTTACTACGAGAGGAGAAAAGTTGCCACGGCTACTCCGGGAGGTGAGAATTCGCCACGACTTACTCCGAGAGGAGAAAAGTTGCCACGGCTTACTCCGAGAGGAGAAAAGTTGCCACGGCTTACTGCGAGAGGTGAAACTTCGCCGCGACTTACTCCGAGAGGTGAGAATTCGCCACGACTTACTCCGAGAGGTGAAAGATATTTTTCCAAGTACCAGCGGCGTCTTGCTTTCGCCACGACTTACTCCGAGAGGAGAAAATTTGCCACGGCTTACTCCGAGAGGTGAGAATTCGCCACGACTTACTCCGAAGAGGTGAAAGATATTTTTCCAAGTACTAGCGGCGTCTTGCTTTCGCCACGACTAACTTCGAGAGGAGAAAAGTTGCCACGACTTACTCCGAGAGGAGAAAAGTTGCCACGGCTTACTCCGAGAGGTGAAACTTCGCCGCGACTTACTCCGAGAGGTGAGAATTCGCCACGACTTCCTCCGAGAGGTGAAAGATATTTTTCCAAGTACCAGCGGCGTCTTGCTTTCGCCACGACTTACTCCGAGAGGAGAAAAGTTGCCACGACTTACTCCGAGAGGAGAAAAGTTGCCACGGCTTACTCCGAGAGGTGATAATTCGCCACGACTTACTCCGAGAGGTGAAAGATATTTTTCCAAGTACCAGCGGCGTCTTGCTTTGGCCACGACTTACTCCGAGAGGAGAAAAGTTGCCACGGCTACTCCGGGAGGTGAGAATTCGCCACGACTTACTCCGAGAGGAGAAAAGTTGCCACGGCTTACTCCGAGAGGAGAAAAGTTGCCACGGCTTACTGCGAGAGGTGAAACTTCGCCGCGACTTACTCCGAGAGGTGAGAATTCGCCACGACTTACTCCGAGAGGTGAAAGATATTTTTCCAAGTACCAGCGGCGTCTTGCTTTCGCCACGACTTACTCCGAGAGGAGAAAAGTTGCCACGGCTTACTCCGAGAAGTGAGAATTCGCCACGACTTACTCCGAGAGGAGAAAAGTTGCCACGGCTTACTCCGAGAGGTGAGAATTCGCCACGACTTACTCCGAGAGGTGAAAGATATTTTTCCAAGTACCAGCGGCGTCTTGCTTTCGCCACGACTTACTCCGACAGGAGAAAAGTTGCCACGACTTACTCCGAGAGGTGAAACTTCGCCGCGACGTACTCCGAGAGGAGAAAAGTTGCCACGGCTTACTCTGAGATGTGAGAATTCGCCACGACTTACTCCGAGAGGAGAAAGTTGCCACGGCTTACTCCGAGAGGTGAGAATTCGCCACGGCTTACTCCGAGAGGTGAAACTTCGCCGCGACTTACTCGAGAGGAGAAAAGTTGCCACGACTTACTCCGAGAGGAGAAAAGTTGCCACGTCTTACTCCGAGAGGTGAGAATTCGCCACAACTTACACCGAGAGGTGAAACTTCGCCACGACTTACTCCGAGAGGAGAAAAGTTGCCACGGCTTTCTCCGAGAGGTGAAACTTCGCCGCGACTTACTCGAGAGGAGAAAAGTTGCCACGGCTTACTCCGAAAAGTGAAACTTCGCCGCGACTTACTCCGAGAGGTGAAAGATATTTCTCCAAGTACCAGCGGCGTCTTGCTTTCGCCACGACTTACTCCGAGAGGAGAAAGTTGCCACGGCTTACTCCGAGAGGTGAAACTTCGCCGCGACTTACTCCGAGAGGAGAAAAGTTGCCACGGCTTACTCCGAAAAGTGAAACTTCGCCGCCACTTACTCCGAGAGGTGAGAATTCGCCACGACTTACTCCGAGAGGTGAAAGATATTTTTCCAAGTACCAGCGGCGTCTTGCTTTCGCCACGACTTACTCCGAGAGGAGAAAAGTTGCCACGACTTACTCCGAGAGGAGAAAAGTTGCCACGGCTTACTCCGAGAGGTGAAAGATATTTTCCCAAGTACCATCGGCGTCTTGCTTTCGCCACGACTTACTCCGAGAGGAGAAAAGTTGCCACGGCTTACTCCGAGAGGAGAAAAGTTGCCACGGCTTACTCCGAGAGGTGAGAATTCGCCACGACTTACTCCGAGAGGTGAGAATTCGCCACGACTTACTCCGAGAGGAGAAAAGTTGCCACGGCTTACTCCGAAAAGTGAAACTTCGCCGCGACTTACTCCGAGAGGTGAAAGATATTTCTCCAAGTACCAGCGGCGTCTTGCTTTCGCCACGACTTACTCCGAGAGGAGAAAAGTTGCCACGGCTTACTCCGAGAGGTGAAACTTCGCCGCGACTTACTCCGAGAGGAGAAAAGTTGCCACGGCCTTACTCCGAGAAGTGAAACTTCGCCGCGACTTACTCCGAGAGGTGAGAATTCGCCACGACTTACTCCGAGAGGTGAGAATTCGCCACGACTTACTCCGAGAGGAGAAAAGTTGCCACGGCTTACTCCGAAAAGTGAAACTTCGCCGCGACTTACTCCGAGAGGTGAAAGATATTTCTCCAAGTACCAGCGGCGTCTTGCTTTCGCCACGACTTACTCCGAGAGGAGAAAAGTTGCCACGGCTTACTCCGAGAGGTGAAACTTCGCCGCGACTTACTCCGAGAGGAGAAAAGTTGCCACGGCTTACTCCGAAAAGTGAAACTTCGCCGCGACTTACTCCGAGAGGTGAGAATTCGCCACGACTTACTCCGAGAGGTGAAAGATATTTTTCCAAGTACCAGCGGCGTCTTGCTTTCGCCACGACTAACTCCGAGAGGAGAAAAGTTGCCACGACTTACTCCGAGAGGAGAAATGTTGCCACGGCTTACTCCGAGAGGTGAAACTTCGCCACGACTTACTCCGAGAGGTGAAAGATATTTTTCCAAGTACCAGCGGCGTCTTGCTTTCGCCACGACTTACTCCGAGAGGTGAAACTTCGCCACGACTTACTCCGAGAGGTGAAAGATATTTTTCCAAGTACCAGCGGCGTCTTACTTTCGCCACGACTTACTCCGTGAGGAGAAGAGTTGCCACGGCTTACTCCGAGATGTGAGAATTCGCCACGACTTACTCGAGAGGAGAAAAGTTGCCACGGCTTACTCCGAGAGGTGAAAGATATTTTCCCAAGTACCAGCGGCGTCTTGCTTTCGCCACGACTTACTCCGAGAGGAGAAAAGTTGCCACGGCTTACTCCGAGAGGTGAGAATTCGCCACGACTTACTCCGAGAGGTGAAAGATATTTTTCCAAGTACCAGCGGCGTCTTGCTTTGGCCACGACTTACTACGAGAGGAGAAAAGTTGCCACGGCTACTCCGGGAGGTGAGAATTCGCCACGACTTACTCCGACAGGAGAAAAGTTGCCACGGCTTACTCCGAGAGGTGAAACTTCGCCGCGACTTACTCCGAGAGGAGAAAGTTGCCACGGCTT
>CAXIEQ010000205.1:0-107317 GCA_964023945.1 Ectemnius cavifrons | reverse complement strand
CGAACGCCTACGAGTCATACGGGATAGCGCTAGAGTACATCTGGAACAGTCCAAAATAAAGTCTAAAACATATTACGATAAGTTAGTAAGACCTAAGAATTTCAAGGTAGGAGACAAGGTGTACTTACTAAAAGAACCCCGTAAAGGAAAATTTGACGATCAATATATGGGACCCTATCTCATCATTGAAATTCTCAGTTCAACCAATGTTAAGATAAGAATAAAGAATAGAGATAAGATAGTACATACCAACAAGCTGAAACCAGCTTACTAAGCCCTGAAAGAAAAAGAAGTGTTAGTCATAAGCTAAATAATATATCCCCCCCAAGCAACAAGCTACACCCCCACTAAGGGACGAAAAGACTGATAACGAACAGTATAAGACTCAGTGTTGCAACCCCAGTGCCCCATTCTCGTCCAAGAGTTCCTGAAGTGAACATCCATCACCATGAACACCCAAAGTGTCTTGCTGCTCACGCTCCTAGTGCTGTGCGCGAGTGCCAACGCTCTCATTGGTTACGACTGCGGAGGGCAGGGACTTAACGTCACTACCATCTCAGCTATAGACGTGGCCAATTGCGACACTGCTAACGTAGTGCCTATAGAGGAACAGATCCCGATCCAACTGCTGCAGATATCCGACTACGCCTACACGGACGTCATCCAATGCTTGGTCGAGATAGACCGCACGATCACGTACTGTGGAATGAACTCCCACATCTCGTTCGTACAAAATGGACGACGGGTCTACCTCCACACCACCAGCTTAAAGACATGCAGAGAAATGCAGGCAACAGGACTACTGTACTTAGGCGGCTCCACGCAGATTACCGGTCTCAAATCCAATACCACAGACTGGAGGAGCCTAACTCTGGCTGGCACCTATGGAAATGACGGGAAGTGCCAAGGAGTTCAGTACAGCGATCCGTTTGGAACCTGGGACAACGTGGCTGTCCAAGCATCGGTCAAAATCACACTGTCCAACTACCACGCCCCAGTTAAAATGAACGGCTTCCAAGTGGTCCTCGCCTCAGGCAAGCATTGCCCAATGGACGAAGGGTACTGCCTCGACAGTGATATCGGCGACGCGTACTGGTCACCCATACCAATTGACAGCTGTCAGTTCACTAAGTACGATGTCCTGTACGACGGATTGGCCAAGAAGGTCACAACACAAGATTCCAACACGCCCATCATGTATTCTGTCACCAGCAGAGACACTACGTTCGCCCTAACCAAGACCACCGAGACTAACCTGTGCGGTTACACCCTGGCAAACACCGAGCATCCAAAACTACTCGTACTCGAGATTAAAAAGGGAATGACTTTCAAACAGCGAAACAAAGTCTCTGTGGACAACCTGGATATCTTCTCCTACGTCAACTCTAAGTTCATATACGTGGAGAAGCACCTCAAGACTCAGCTCACCACACTGTACCAAGATGTGATGGCACAAAAGTGCGCCTTAGAGAAACAAATTCTGAAGAATGCACTCTCGCTAGCCAACACAGCACCCACTGAGATGGCCTATGCTATAATGAAGGCACCAGGCTATACCGCCATTACTGCAGGGGAAGCGATACATATAGTGAAGTGCATCCCAGTCACCTGCAAAATAAGGAATACCGAACACTGCTATCACGAGCTTCCAGTGACGCACCAGAATAGCAGCTATTTTCTGGCGCCCAGATCCAGGACCTTGCAGAGGACGGGCACTATCAGAGACTGCAATGAACTATTACCGGTGATGTACCAAATTCACGACACCTGGTACAAACTTTTACCGAAACCAGTAGAAGCATTGGCACCGCATACAATTCAGCCTCTCACGAAGCCAAAGTGGAAATATATCAGTCCTTCCACACTGGCAACCAACGGGATCTATACGGAGGGAGACATTGATCGCCTTCGTGAACACATTATGTTCCCACTAGAAAAACCTGCAATGATCAATACCATTGCACAGGGCGCCATGGGACGACACATCCCGCCAGGTACTGTCACTCTAGAGAGATTCCTGGACGAGAACGCGCTCAACACCATCGCCGAACACACAGGCGCGAAGATATGGAACGGATTTCTCACCTTCGGATCCGCCAGTGCCGGGATCATCGGGATATTTATGATCTTGCGGCTAATCAAGTTCATGGTAGACACCATCATTCACGGCTACGCACTCCACTCGGTATACGGCTGGAGTATCCACCTGTTGGGAGCAGTCTGGAGTTCCATAACGCACTTGCTAATCCACCTGGCTCACCCAACGCCAACCAGGGTAACAGCGGACGAGGAAGCGGCAGTCGAAATGACGACTCCTACATCGCCCGAAGAAAAAGCCGGAACTACTCCTCACTACACAGGCCTTCGTGCTTACCTTCAGGAAAATGCCGGGCATTAGCCCAGACATTTTTCACTGAGGGGGGAGGTGTGACGGCTGCCTCAATAATTAACGGCATTTATATTTACCTTATGTATATTCGTACCGATCTTATACTTACCTTAAGCCTAACCATAGGCACCGTAAATCATTAAGCAAAGAACCAGGCGAACGCCTGCTCGCGCCTAAAAGCGCAAACACCTCGAAGACAGATATCCCCCTCCCCCTTCCCCGCGCACCCCCTCGTCCACAAGCTGACCTCCCCCCTCCCCGCATACCCCCTCGTCTACAAGCTGACCTCCCCCGCACCCCCCCTGAGATCCCACAGTCCCAGAAACCCCCTCATCTATCTACTCCCTCTCACTCACTCCTGCGACCGTAGCGCGCCGCCGAAGGTCCGAGCAGGGGTATATAAAGGGCGCCGCGCAGCCCAGTAGTCAGTCGCAGTCTTGAGTCTTCAGTTTTAAGTTTAAGTCTTCAGTAAGTCAGAACCCGCAGTCTTAAGTCAGTCTTCAGTCTTAAGTCTTAACCCAGAGTCTTAATAAGACAGTCGTAACGAGTAACGTCTCTCCGATACAGTCCAGATCCGCTCTGCTGTATTCGCGAATCCTGCTACACAGTCTAGATCCGCTCTGCTGTGCACGCTAGCATAAGACAGCCTAGGTCCGCCCTGCTGCTCTCGAAACCGTGCGTAACCGCCAACCACGAGTTTCAATATCGACGCTACCAGTTAACACTGTATCCATCAAAGTGCAAGTTCAATACAAGTTATTAAGTGAAACACTCTTCTTCACTGATTCTCTTCCTTTAAAATCATCCACTCCTCAGAATCTCTTTCTTGCCAACTCTCAACTCTTGCAACGGCATCCAGGTGATAGGTGAAGGCACGTCTTTCACTCTCGCTACATACATACAAAGTAATCTGTGAGGGCAAGTCCGGCACGATTACTTTTACACACAAAGTCGACTCTGTGAGGGCAAGTCCGGCACGAGCACGATTACACTCATCGCACAAAAACACACTCATGTCCAAAGCACGACGAGGGGGACGCAAGTTCCAGATTCAAAAGCTCGCAAGAGCATTCTACCAAACAGCCGATCAATCCGGCCTTTTAGGCATTCCTCTAACTCCTACTGTACTAACTTCCTTACCTGTACGAGTTTCCTTTCCCTCCGCCCAACAACCTAAGAGTATCGCTCCAGTTGAACCAGCAAAAGTGACACATCGCTTAATTCCAATCACCGTGGATATCTCCAGACCCACCACACAGCAGCTCTGGGCCAGAGAGAAACAGAGGAGGCTAGCCGACAAGATTCGACAGTTGTTCGGCACCACAGACGTTTTGGATTTATAACTCAGGTGACATTCCTTTCGCTCTCTACGCGCGTTCCACCGTTCAGTGAATCGACCGACGACTGAGATCCCGAGCAGAGCGCTTAAGTGCGTTGGCTCAAAATATAAACTTAAAGTGATCGAAGTGCGCGAGTCGGATAAAATAGTTTTTTTGGCCGAGCGGCACTCCGGCACGTAACAAATTTGGTGACAGCGGTGGGATACCAAGTCGTCTGTTGGCACCTACACTATGGACACGCGTTCAAAGACAAAGGAGATGTCAGCCGCCGAGTTGCAACAAGTGGAACAGGCGCTGAACGTAAAACAAAACACGCTCAGGGAACAGAGCATCGCCATCCAGCAAAGAGAACAGCAGCTCGAGGAATCGCTGAGGGAACAGAACGTGCAGATGCAGGAAAAGGCCAGAGCCCTTGCCGAAAAAGAAAGAGAAATCCATGAGCGAACGTGTCATTTGGAACAAATGGCAGCCCAACAAAGACAGCGCGAGTCTCCTTCCCGAAGTGAGAGCTCTGCGACAACAATACGGGAACCAGCGGCTAGTAAAACAGCCGATACGACGAATCTTCAAGCTTTGCGTAAAGAAATCAATACCCTTAAAGCGGCAATTGCTAACATGCAGACATTGCCGGCGACACCGTCAACCTTCGCCTTACCCCACGAACCGCCAATGTTGCCTCCACGAGTGCATCTCCCAGCAGAAAGACCAGCCGAATCAGACATCTACCAAGGAACCATCTCGATCCGAGAAGCCGTGGAGACGATTCCCGTCTTCGATGGAGCCAATATACCCGTACTGCAGTTCATTAGGGCATGCAGACGAGCACGTGATTTGGTGCCTCGAACCGCTGAGAGGAACTTGACAAAATTAATAACAAATAAGCTACGCGGCCGTGCCTTCTTAGCTGTAGAAGACGAACCGTGTGACACAGTGCTCCAGTTAATAGACATAGTTCAGTGTTCGTTCGGTGTGGCAAAATCCGTCGATCAGTATCGCGGGGAATTAAGCTGCTCTTTCAAAGGTCCACACGAACACATATTGGACTACGTGAGCAGAGTGAAGGACATCCGATCCGCTATCTTGGATTGTGAACGTCGCAGTCGGGGTCTGTTGACACAAGGGCTCGAAGAAGAGATTAACGAGCTCACTATCAGGTCATTCTGCGAAGGCTTACCGTTCGACATGCGAATCCAGATGACACCGGCGGAGTACATGACACCGTTCGACGCCTTCTCACATGCAAAAACCATCGCTAAGAGAATGGAACTGGATCACGAGCGATATGGACAGCCGAGATACCAGCTCCCAATCTCTCGGCCCTACCACAGCGACCGTGGTAACACTCACCACGGGATATCAGAGAGTCGTCACCAAGGACCACAGAGACCACCAGCATACCCGAGACAAGAGCCGCAGAGGATGTATCCCGATCGACGACAATACGATCCGCCGATGCAGCGTCCTCCGGACAGCCTTCGCTTCAAGGACCGAGCCTCAGCACCACGCAACCATCCTGAAGACAGCAGACTTCCGCGCAAGACCTGTACATATTGTAAGTACACTGGCCATACCGTAGACGAATGTCGGAAGAGGCAATACGCCATGCGTCAGGGAAACGAGGCCGGCCCTTCTCGCCGAACGGACCTTCGAGAAACTCGGGCCGCTTCCCCGAACCCGGTCCGATCAATAACGATAGTCGAAAGCCAGACCCCCTCAGGGTCAGCACAGTAAAGTTATCCGATATCTCTCAAGTACCGACTGTATATCTGTCGGCACCCGAACTCATAAGCGCAACGAGCCTCATGGCAGACACAGGCGCCGAGCCTAATATAATCAAACTCTCCGCTCTCAAAGATAGTTATGACACACGCGATAAGATTAAGCTGGTCGGCATCACGTCCGGTTATCTCGATACCTTAGGCACAATCAACATTACTCTGCTTGGCCACCCCGTCAAATTTCGAGTAGTGCCCGACACATTCCCGATTAAACAATCCGGAATATTAGGAGCAAACTTCTTTAATAACCATGGCTCAATAAACTTTCGCGACAAAGAAATTACATGGAGAGGCTATCACATCGCGTTCTATACGAATGATAGAATAGACGTACCAGCACGATCCCGCAAAGTGATCCGAGCTCTGGTCACTAACCCTCACGTTGACCAGGGATTCGTAAGTCTGCAAAATCAAGACGGGATAATCTGGGGCAATGCCGTAGTTAGGAACACGCGAGGCAGAACGTGTCTTTGCATAATAAACACCACCGAGGCATCCGTACGAATGGAACCTCCCGTGGTCAATCTGCTTGACTTTGAAGAGGCGAATTCCAAGGCAGCAACTCTAGGGCCTGCATTGGAACATCGCAATGTAAATCAAGCAGACCTTCAGCTCCACGCGGACGGGCCAACCCTAGGGCACCCAGCTGCGTTGAGCTGTAGCACAGTAAAATCTTACGAGCGAACTCAGGAGGTCTTAAAATTGCTTCGCATTGACCATCTCAATGCCGAAGAACTAAGCCACGTGAAGGATATAGTCGAGGAGAACTCGGATCTGTTTCACATCACAGGAGATAAGCTGGGTTATACAAACGTATTCCGACATAGCATTCCAACCACCGATAGCCTTCCCATAAACACTAAGCAATACAGATACCCACCAGTTCATAAAGACGAGATTACCAAGCAAGTTAATGAATTACTAGATAACGCCATTATACAGCCCTCAACTTCTCCTTACAACAGTCCCCTCTGGATTGTTCCGAAAAAACCAGACTCGCAGGGCAATAAACGCTGGAGAATGGTTATAGATTTTAGAGCGCTAAACGAAAAAACCATTGGCGATGCCTACCCACTGCCAAACATTAACGAGATCTTAGACCAACTAGGCGGTGCAAAATACTTCTCAGTTTTCGATCTAGCGTCAGGTTTTCACCAGATCAAAATGGACAGTAAGGACATGGAGAAGACCGCCTTCTCCACTCCTTACGGGCACTATGAATACACCAGAATGCCATTCGGTTTAAAGAACGCGCCAGCCACCTTCCAAAGGCTGATGAACACGGTTCTATCCGGTCTCCAAGGCCTAGAGGCATTCGTATACTTAGACGATATAGTCCTGTATGCCAGCTCACTCACAGAGCACCGAATCAAATTTAACAAACTAGCTGCTAGGCTGCGTCAAGCCACTCTTACGCTACAGCCAGACAAGTGCGAGTTTTTGCGCCATGAAGTAACTTACTTAGGACATATTATAGGCAGGTCAGGCGTGCGACCTGATCCAAAGAAATTAACAGCAGTGAAAGACTTCCCGAGGCCAAAGAACGCCAAAAATATAAAGCAGTTTCTCGGACTCGCCGGTTACTACCGTCGTTTTATTCCCCAATTCTCCAAGATCAGTAAACCGCTAACGAACCTGTTAAAGAAAGATATTCCGTTCAAATGGGACGGTGCGCAAAACGAGGCCTTCGTAACACTCAGGGACAAATTATGCGAAGAACCGATCCTACAATACCCTGACTTTTCCAAAGATTTCGCAGTTACCACAGATGCGTCGGGTCTAGCAATCGGAGGCGTACTAAGCCAAGGTATCATAGGAAAAGATTTGCCTATTTCATACGCGTCACGACTCCTTAACCCTGCCGAACAAAATTATTCGACCATCGAGAAGGAGCTGCTTGCGATCGTTTACTGTGTGCAACAGTTCAGACCATATTTATTCGGACGACGGTTCAAGTTAGTCACCGACCATAAACCCTTGGTATGGATCCACTCGGTGAAGGATCCAACGTCACGCCTAGTAAGATGGCGTCTAAAATTAGCCGAGTATGAGTACGACGTCATTTACAAGGCAGGGTCAGTAAATCTCAATGCTGACGCCCTCTCCCGCAATCCTCCGCCCGCACCAATCCCTACCTTCCCCATCTCGTCGGACTCCAGTGACGACATCTTCTCGCGTCGGCCATCGCGACCACGCCTCCCGTCTCCAACTGGAGAAGCTTCCTCACCAATGGCAGAGGAGGACACGACAACCGACCGCTCATTGGACGACCCAGGCAGCCCAATGACAGCTCAGGAACAACCTCTCCCGTCTACTTCTGACAACCAATCGGAGAGCACGGAGGAAGAGACCACTCGAAACTCCGACTCAGAGTCCTCACCAGAGGAAATCCTTGAGCGAGAAAATATCCCGTACGAACTAGAACCACCACCAAGGATGATCGAAACCAGAGAGTCAATCCTCTCGAGGAGAGACAACCTGGTCACTACCTTAACAATGCGAGGCGAACCAGTGGGCAAAGGCCCCACCGAACTATACGGTCTCAAGGACTTCCCCAAGCTGGAACCTACCATTGAGAACCGCTGTACCACAGCTGACTATAGAGGCTTCAAAATCATCGGTCTACCCGTTAAAACCAACCACACTCACCAAGTCGACATGGAGGATCTGCAGGAGTGCATCAAATCCTTACGCGACGTCACCGATGAATTAAGCCTACCTACCATTAGCATTTCCAAAGGCTGTATCGACAACGTTCCGTTCACCACCGTCAGAAGATTACTGCATAGGATCTTCACCGGCTCCAATACTAAGATCATAATTTGTCAAGGGGTCATAACCACTCCCCCAGAAGAACAGCGACCAAACATCGTGAAGGAGAACCACAGTTCGACCATTGGAGGCCACAAGGGCGTGACCAAAACCTACGCTCGCATCCGACAGACATTCAATTGGCCCGGACTCAAAGACGACGTCCGCAATTATATCAAAACATGCGTAGGCTGTCAAACGAAGAAGATGGTGCGCTTAAAGACCCGTCAGCCAATGACACTCACTGACACTCCCGGAAACGCCTTCGACAAAGTCGCACTGGACATTGTCGGACCGCTTCCACCCTCTCCTTCGAATAAGACCCATATACTCACCATTCAGGATCTCCTAACCAAGTACTCCATAGCAGTTCCCCTTCAACAAACCACCAGCAAGGATATCTCTGACGCCTTCATAAATAATTTCGTATGCATATTCGGATCCCCCAAAGCGATCTTAACAGATCAAGGAACTAACTTCACGTCCGCATTCCTAAAACATGTCGCGAAGAGATTCCGAATAAATCAAGTCAAGACGACAGCTTTTCATCCACAGTCAAACGGCTCGCTAGAACGGTCTCACCAGGTTCTCGTGGAGTATCTAAAACAATATGTAAGCAATAGAAACGATTGGGACGCATGGCTGAATATGGCTATGTTCTCTTACAACACCAGTCTGCACGAAGGGACCAAATACACTCCTTATGAGTTAGTCTTCGGAGTCCTGGCACGTACACCTTCCGAAGTCGCTCCAGTCGCCCCTTCGACTGACGAAACGTGCGCAGCTTATTTAGAAGCCCTGAACGAACGCCTACGAGTCATACGGGATAGCGCTAGAGTACATCTGGAACAGTCCAAAATAAAGTCTAAAACATATTACGATAAGTTAGTAAGACCTAAGAATTTCAAGGTAGGAGACAAGGTGTACTTACTAAAAGAACCCCGTAAAGGAAAATTTGACGATCAATATATGGGACCCTATCTCATCATTGAAATTCTCAGTTCAACCAATGTTAAGATAAGAATAAAGAATAGAGATAAGATAGTACATACCAACAAGCTGAAACCAGCTTACTAAGCCCTGAAAGAAAAAGAAGTGTTAGTCATAAGCTAAATAATATATCCCCCCCAAGCAACAAGCTACACCCCCACTAAGGGACGAAAAGACTGATAACGAACAGTATAAGACTCAGTGTTGCAACCCCAGTGCCCCATTCTCGTCCAAGAGTTCCTGAAGTGAACATCCATCACCATGAACACCCAAAGTGTCTTGCTGCTCACGCTCCTAGTGCTGTGCGCGAGTGCCAACGCTCTCATTGGTTACGACTGCGGAGGGCAGGGACTTAACGTCACTACCATCTCAGCTATAGACGTGGCCAATTGCGACACTGCTAACGTAGTGCCTATAGAGGAACAGATCCCGATCCAACTGCTGCAGATATCCGACTACGCCTACACGGACGTCATCCAATGCTTGGTCGAGATAGACCGCACGATCACGTACTGTGGAATGAACTCCCACATCTCGTTCGTACAAAATGGACGACGGGTCTACCTCCACACCACCAGCTTAAAGACATGCAGAGAAATGCAGGCAACAGGACTACTGTACTTAGGCGGCTCCACGCAGATTACCGGTCTCAAATCCAATACCACAGACTGGAGGAGCCTAACTCTGGCTGGCACCTATGGAAATGACGGGAAGTGCCAAGGAGTTCAGTACAGCGATCCGTTTGGAACCTGGGACAACGTGGCTGTCCAAGCATCGGTCAAAATCACACTGTCCAACTACCACGCCCCAGTTAAAATGAACGGCTTCCAAGTGGTCCTCGCCTCAGGCAAGCATTGCCCAATGGACGAAGGGTACTGCCTCGACAGTGATATCGGCGACGCGTACTGGTCACCCATACCAATTGACAGCTGTCAGTTCACTAAGTACGATGTCCTGTACGACGGATTGGCCAAGAAGGTCACAACACAAGATTCCAACACGCCCATCATGTATTCTGTCACCAGCAGAGACACTACGTTCGCCCTAACCAAGACCACCGAGACTAACCTGTGCGGTTACACCCTGGCAAACACCGAGCATCCAAAACTACTCGTACTCGAGATTAAAAAGGGAATGACTTTCAAACAGCGAAACAAAGTCTCTGTGGACAACCTGGATATCTTCTCCTACGTCAACTCTAAGTTCATATACGTGGAGAAGCACCTCAAGACTCAGCTCACCACACTGTACCAAGATGTGATGGCACAAAAGTGCGCCTTAGAGAAACAAATTCTGAAGAATGCACTCTCGCTAGCCAACACAGCACCCACTGAGATGGCCTATGCTATAATGAAGGCACCAGGCTATACCGCCATTACTGCAGGGGAAGCGATACATATAGTGAAGTGCATCCCAGTCACCTGCAAAATAAGGAATACCGAACACTGCTATCACGAGCTTCCAGTGACGCACCAGAATAGCAGCTATTTTCTGGCGCCCAGATCCAGGACCTTGCAGAGGACGGGCACTATCAGAGACTGCAATGAACTATTACCGGTGATGTACCAAATTCACGACACCTGGTACAAACTTTTACCGAAACCAGTAGAAGCATTGGCACCGCATACAATTCAGCCTCTCACGAAGCCAAAGTGGAAATATATCAGTCCTTCCACACTGGCAACCAACGGGATCTATACGGAGGGAGACATTGATCGCCTTCGTGAACACATTATGTTCCCACTAGAAAAACCTGCAATGATCAATACCATTGCACAGGGCGCCATGGGACGACACATCCCGCCAGGTACTGTCACTCTAGAGAGATTCCTGGACGAGAACGCGCTCAACACCATCGCCGAACACACAGGCGCGAAGATATGGAACGGATTTCTCACCTTCGGATCCGCCAGTGCCGGGATCATCGGGATATTTATGATCTTGCGGCTAATCAAGTTCATGGTAGACACCATCATTCACGGCTACGCACTCCACTCGGTATACGGCTGGAGTATCCACCTGTTGGGAGCAGTCTGGAGTTCCATAACGCACTTGCTAATCCACCTGGCTCACCCAACGCCAACCAGGGTAACAGCGGACGAGGAAGCGGCAGTCGAAATGACGACTCCTACATCGCCCGAAGAAAAAGCCGGAACTACTCCTCACTACACAGGCCTTCGTGCTTACCTTCAGGAAAATGCCGGGCATTAGCCCAGACATTTTTCACTGAGGGGGGAGGTGTGACGGCTGCCTCAATAATTAACGGCATTTATATTTACCTTATGTATATTCGTACCGATCTTATACTTACCTTAAGCCTAACCATAGGCACCGTAAATCATTAAGCAAAGAACCAGGCGAACGCCTGCTCGCGCCTAAAAGCGCAAACACCTCGAAGACAGATATCCCCCTCCCCCTTCCCCGCGCACCCCCTCGTCCACAAGCTGACCTCCCCCCTCCCCGCATACCCCCTCGTCTACAAGCTGACCTCCCCCGCACCCCCCCTGAGATCCCACAGTCCCAGAAACCCCCTCATCTATCTACTCCCTCTCACTCACTCCTGCGACCGTAGCGCGCCGCCGAAGGTCCGAGCAGGGGTATATAAAGGGCGCCGCGCAGCCCAGTAGTCAGTCGCAGTCTTGAGTCTTCAGTTTTAAGTTTAAGTCTTCAGTAAGTCAGAACCCGCAGTCTTAAGTCAGTCTTCAGTCTTAAGTCTTAACCCAGAGTCTTAATAAGACAGTCGTAACGAGTAACGTCTCTCCGATACAGTCCAGATCCGCTCTGCTGTATTCGCGAATCCTGCTACACAGTCTAGATCCGCTCTGCTGTGCACGCTAGCATAAGACAGCCTAGGTCCGCCCTGCTGCTCTCGAAACCGTGCGTAACCGCCAACCACGAGTTTCAATATCGACGCTACCAGTTAACACTGTATCCATCAAAGTGCAAGTTCAATACAAGTTATTAAGTGAAACACTCTTCTTCACTGATTCTCTTCCTTTAAAATCATCCACTCCTCAGAATCTCTTTCTTGCCAACTCTCAACTCTTGCAACGGCATCCAGGTGATAGGTGAAGGCACGTCTTTCACTCTCGCTACATACATACAAAGTAATCTGTGAGGGCAAGTCCGGCACGATTACTTTTACACACAAAGTCGACTCTGTGAGGGCAAGTCCGGCACGAGCACGATTACACTCATCGCACAAAAACACACTCATGTCCAAAGGACGACGAGGGGGACGCAAGTTCCAGATTCAAAAGCTCGCAAGAGCATTCTACCAAACAGCCGATCAATCCGGCCTTTTAGGCATTCCTCTAACTCCTACTGTACTAACTTCCTTACCTGTACGAGTTTCCTTTCCCTCCGCCCAACAACCTAAGAGTATCGCTCCAGTTGAACCAGCAAAAGTGACACATCGCTTAATTCCAATCACCGTGGATATCTCCAGACCCACCACACAGCAGCTCTGGGCCAGAGAGAAACAGAGGAGGCTAGCCGACAAGATTCGACAGTTGTTCGGCACCACAGACGTTTTGGATTTATAACTCAGGTGACATTCCTTTCGCTCTCTACGCGCGTTCCACCGTTCAGTGAATCGACCGACGACTGAGATCCCGAGCAGAGCGCTTAAGTGCGTTGGCTCAAAATATAAACTTAAAGTGATCGAAGTGCGCGAGTCGGATAAAATAGTTTTTTTGGCCGAGCGGCACTCCGGCACGTAACACTGTTATATCCAAAAACCTATTTTACAGCATTCTGGCTCCCAGAATCATAATGTGGAGTAGAACACAAGTATTTCCGACGCAAAATGGTGAGAGGAGTCGAACGGCGCAAGCTGAAATCAAATCCGAGCCTCCGTTCGTTAGGAAATCACTGTTATATCCAAAAACCTATTTTACAGCATTCTGGCTCCCAGAGTCGCAATCTGGAATTGAACGCAAGTATTTCCGACGCAAAATGATGAGAGGAGTCGAACGGCGCAAGCTGAAATCAAATCCGAGCCTCGGTTCGTCAGGAAATCAATGTTATATCCAAAAACCTATTTTACAGCATTCTGGCTCCCAGAATCATAATGTGGAGTTGAACACAAGTATTTCCGACGCAAAATGGTGAGAGGAGTCGAACGGCGCAAGCTGAAATCAAATCCGAGCCTCCGTTCGTTAGGAAATCACTGTTATATCCAAAAACCTATTTTACAGCATTCTGGCTCCCAGAGTCGCAATCTGGAATTGAACGCAAGTATTTCCGACGTAAAATGATGAGAGGAGTCGAAAGGCGCAAGCAGAATTCAAATCCGAGCCTCCGTTCGTTAGGAAATCACTGTTATATCCAAAAACCTATTTTACAGCATTCTGGCTCCCAGAGTCGCAATCTGGAATTGAACGCAAGTATTTCCGACGCAAAATGATGAGAGGAGTCGAACGGCGCACGCAGAATTCAAATCCGAGCCTCCGTTCGTTAGGAAATCACTGTTATATCCAAAAACCTATTTTACAGCATTCTGGCTCCCAGAGTCGCAATCTGGAATTGAACGCAAGTATTTCCGACGCAAAATGATGAGAGGAGTCGAACGGCGCAAGCTGAAATCAAATCCGAGCCTCGGTTCGTCAGGAAATCAATGTTATATCCAAAAACCTATTTTACAGCATTCTGGCTCCCAGAATCATAATGTGGAGTAGAACACAAGTATTTCCGACGCAAAATGATGAGAGGAGTCGAACGGCGCAAGCTGAAATCAAATCCGAGCCTCGGTTCGTCAGGAAATCAATGTTATATCCAAAAACCTATTTTACAGCATTCTGGCTCCCAGAATAGCAATCTGGAATTGAACGCAAGTATTTCCGACGCAAAATGATGAGAGGAGTCGAACGGCGCAAGCTGAAATCAAATCCGAGCCTCCGTTCGTTAGGAAATCACTGTTATATCCAAAAACCTATTTTACAGCATTCTGGCTCCCAGAATCGCAATCTGGAATTGAACACAAGTATTTCCGACGCAAAATGATGAGAGGAGTCGAACGGCGCAAGCAGAATTCAAATCCGAGCCTCCGTTCGTTAGGAAATCACTGTTATATCCAAAAACCTATTTTACAGCATTCTGGCTCCCAGAATCGCAATCTGGAATTGAACGCAAGTATTTCCGACGCAAAATGATGAGAGGAGTCGAACGGCGCAAGCTGAAATCAAATCCGAGCCTCGGTTCGTCAGGAAATCAATGTTATATCCAAAAACCTATTTTACAGCATTCTGGCTCCCAGAATCATAATGTGGAGTAGAACACAAGTATTTCCGACGTAAAATGATGAGAGGAGTCGAACGGCGCAAGCAGAATTCAAATCCGAGCCTCCGTTCGTTAGGAAATCACTGTTATATCCAAAAACCTATTTTACAGCATTCTGGCTCCCAGAGTCGCAATCTGGAATTGAACGCAAGTATTTCCGACGCAAAATGATGAGAGGAGTCGAACGGGGCAAGCTGAAATCAAATCCGAGCCTCGGTTCGTCAGGAAATCAATGTTATATCCAAAAACCTATTTTACAGCAATCTGGCTCCCAGAATCATAATGTGGAGTTGAACACAAGTATTTCCGACGCAAAATGGTGAGAGGAGTCGAACGGCGCAAGCTGAAATCAAATCCGAGCCTCCGTTCGTTAGGAAATCACTGTTATATCCAAAAACCTATTTTACAGCATTCTGGCTCCCAGAATCATAATGTGGAGTTGAACACAAGTATTTCCGACGCAAAATGGTGAGAGGAGTCGAACGGCGCAAGCTGAAATCAAATCCGAGCCTCCGTTCGTTAGGAAATCACTGTTATATCCAAAAACCTATTTTACAGCATTCTGGCTCCCAGAATCATAATGTGGAGTAGAACACAAGTATTTCCGACGCAAAATGATGAGAGGAGTCGAACGGCGCAAGCTGAAATCAAATCCGAGCCTCGGTTCGTCAGGAAATCAATGTTATATTCAAAAACCTATTTTACAGCATTCTGGCTCCCAGAATCATAATGTGGAGTAGAACACAAGTATTTCCGACGCAAAATGGTGAGAGGAGTCGAACGGCGCAAGCTGAAATCAAATCCGGGCCTCGGTTCGTCAGGAAATCAATGTTATATCCAAAAACCTATTTTACAGCATTCTGGCTCCCAGAATCATAATGTGGAGTAGAACACAAGTATTTCCGACGCAAAATGATGAGAGGAGTCGAACGGCGCAAGCTGAAATCAAATCCGAGCCTCGGTTCGTCAGGAAATCAATGTTATATCCAAAAACCTATTTTACAGCATTCTGGCTCCCAGAATCGCAATCTGGAATTGAACACAAGTATTTCCGACGCAAAATGATGAGAGGAGTCGAACGGCGCAAGCTGAAATCAAATCCGAGCCTCGGTTCGTCAGGAAATCAATGTTATATCCAAAAACCTATTTTACAGCATTCTGGCTCCCAGAATCGCAATCTGGAATTGAACACAAGTATTTCCGACGCAAAATGATGAGAGGAGTCGAACGGCGCAAGCTGAAATCAAATCCGAGCCTCGGTTCGTCAGGAAATCAATGTTATATCCAAAAACCTATTTTACAGCATTCTGGCTCCCAGAATCGCAATCTGGAATTGAACACAAGTATTTCCGACGCAAAATGATGAGAGGAGTCGAACGGCGCAAGCAGAATTCAAATCCGAGCCTCCGTTCGTTAGGAAATCACTGTTATATCCAAAAACCTATTTTACAGCATTCTGGCTCCCAGAATCATAATGTGGAGTAGAACACAAGTATTTCCGACGCAAAATGGTGAGAGGAGTCGAACGGCGCAAGCTGAAATCAAATCCGAGCCTCGGTTCGTCAGGAAATCAATGTTATATCCAAAAACCTATTTTACAGCATTCTGGCTCCCAGAATCGCAATCTGGAATTGAACACAAGTATTTCCGACGCAAAATGATGAGAGGAGTCGAACGGCGCAAGCTGAAATCAAATCCGAGCCTCGGTTCGTCAGGAAATCAATGTTATATCCAAAAACCTATTTTACAGCAATCTGGCTCCCAGAATCATAATGTGGAGTTGAACACAAGTATTTCCGACGCAAAATGGTGAGAGGAGTCGAACGGCGCAAGCTGAAATCAAATCCGAGCCTCGGTTCGTCAGGAAATCAATGTTATATCCAAAAACCTATTTTACAGCATTCTGGCTCCCAGAATCATAATGTGGAGTAGAACACAAGTATTTCCGACGCAAAATGATGAGAGGAGTCGAACGGCGCAAGCTGAAATCAAATCCGAGCCTCGGTTCGTCAGGAAATCAATGTTATATCCAAAAACCTATTTTACAGCATTCTGGCTCCCAGAATAGCAATCTGGAATTGAACGCAAGTATTTCCGACGCAAAATGATGAGAGGAGTCGAACGGCGCAAGCTGAAATCAAATCCGAGCCTCCGTTCGTTAGGAAATCACTGTTATATCCAAAAACCTATTTTACAGCATTCTGGCTCCCAGAATCATAATGTGGAGTTGAACACAAGTATTTCCGACGCAAAATGGTGAGAGGAGTCGAACGGCGCAAGCTGAAATCAAATCCGAGCCTCCGTTCGTTAGGAAATCACTGTTATATCCAAAAACCTATTTTACAGCATTCTGGCTCCCAGAGTCGCAATCTGGAATTGAACGCAAGTATTTCCGACGCAAAATGATGAGAGGAGTCGAACGGCGCAAGCTGAAATCAAATCCGAGCCTCGGTTCGTCAGGAAATCAATGTTATATCCAAAAACCTATTTTACAGCATTCTGGCTCCCAGAATCATAATGTGGAGTAGAACACAAGTATTTCCGACGCAAAATGATGAGAGGAGTCGAACGGCGCAAGCTGAAATCAAATCCGAGCCTCGGTTCGTCAGGAAATCAATGTTATATCCAAAAACCTATTTTACAGCATTCTGGCTCCCAGAATAGCAATCTGGAATTGAACGCAAGTATTTCCGACGCAAAATGATGAGAGGAGTCGAACGGCGCAAGCTGAAATCAAATCCGAGCCTCCGTTCGTTAGGAAATCACTGTTATATCCAAAAACCTATTTTACAGCATTCTGGCTCCCAGAATCATAATGTGGAGTTGAACACAAGTATTTCCGACGCAAAATGGTGAGAGGAGTCGAACGGCGCAAGCTGAAATCAAATCCGAGCCTCCGTTCGTTAGGAAATCACTGTTATATCCAAAAACCAATTTTACAGCATTCTGGCTCCCAGAATCATAATGTGGAGTAGAACACAAGTATTTCCGACGCAAAATGATGAGAGGAGTCGAACGGCGCAAGCAGAATTCAAATCCGAGCCTCCGTTCGTTAGGAAATCACTGTTATATCCAAAAACCTATTTTACAGCATTCTGGCTCCCAGAGTCGCAATCTGGAATTGAACGCAAGTATTTCCGACGCAAAATGATGAGAGGAGTCGAACGGGGCAAGCTGAAATCAAATCCGAGCCTCGGTTCGTCAGGAAATCAATGTTATATCCAAAAACCTATTTTACAGCAATCTGGCTCCCAGAATCATAATGTGGAGTTGAACACAAGTATTTCCGACGCAAAATGGTGAGAGGAGTCGAACGGCGCAAGCTGAAATCAAATCCGAGCCTCCGTTCGTTAGGAAATCACTGTTATATCCAAAAACCTATTTTACAGCATTCTGGCTCCCAGAATCATAATGTGGAGTTGAACACAAGTATTTCCGACGCAAAATGGTGAGAGGAGTCGAACGGCGCAAGCTGAAATCAAATCCGAGCCTCCGTTCGTTAGGAAATCACTGTTATATCCAAAAACCTATTTTACAGCATTCTGGCTCCCAGAATCATAATGTGGAGTAGAACACAAGTATTTCCGACGCAAAATGATGAGAGGAGTCGAACGGCGCAAGCTGAAATCAAATCCGAGCCTCGGTTCGTCAGGAAATCAATGTTATATTCAAAAACCTATTTTACAGCATTCTGGCTCCCAGAATCATAATGTGGAGTAGAACACAAGTATTTCCGACGCAAAATGGTGAGAGGAGTCGAACGGCGCAAGCTGAAATCAAATCCGGGCCTCCGTTCGTTAGGAAATCACTGTTATATCCAAAAACCTATTTTACAGCATTCTGGCTCCCAGAATCATAATGTGGAGTAGAACACAAGTATTTCCGACGCAAAATGATGAGAGGAGTCGAACGGCGCAAGCTGAAATCAAATCCGAGCCTCGGTTCGTCAGGAAATCAATGTTATATCCAAAAACCTATTTTACAGCATTCTGGCTCCCAGAATCATAATGTGGAGTAGAACACAAGTATTTCCGACGCAAAATGATGAGAGGAGTCGAACGGCGCAAGCTGAAATCAAATCCGAGCCTCGGTTCGTCAGGAAATCAATGTTATATCCAAAAACCTATTTTACAGCATTCTGGCTCCCAGAATCGCAATCTGGAATTGAACACAAGTATTTCCGACGCAAAATGATGAGAGGAGTCGAACGGCGCAAGCTGAAATCAAATCCGAGCCTCGGTTCGTCAGGAAATCAATGTTATATCCAAAAACCTATTTTACAGCATTCTGGCTCCCAGAATCGCAATCTGGAATTGAACACAAGTATTTCCGACGCAAAATGATGAGAGGAGTCGAACGGCGCAAGCTGAAATCAAATCCGAGCCTCGGTTCGTCAGGAAATCAATGTTATATCCAAAAACCTATTTTACAGCATTCTGGCTCCCAGAATCGCAATCTGGAATTGAACACAAGTATTTCCGACGCAAAATGATGAGAGGAGTCGAACGGCGCAAGCAGAATTCAAATCCGAGCCTCCGTTCGTTAGGAAATCACTGTTATATCCAAAAACCTATTTTACAGCATTCTGGCTCCCAGAATCATAATGTGGAGTAGAACACAAGTATTTCCGACGCAAAATGGTGAGAGGAGTCGAACGGCGCAAGCTGAAATCAAATCCGAGCCTCGGTTCGTCAGGAAATCAATGTTATATCCAAAAACCTATTTTACAGCATTCTGGCTCCCAGAATCGCAATCTGGAATTGAACACAAGTATTTCCGACGCAAAATGATGAGAGGAGTCGAACGGCGCAAGCTGAAATCAAATCCGAGCCTCGGTTCGTCAGGAAATCAATGTTATATCCAAAAACCTATTTTACAGCAATCTGGCTCCCAGAATCATAATGTGGAGTTGAACACAAGTATTTCCGACGCAAAATGGTGAGAGGAGTCGAACGGCGCAAGCTGAAATCAAATCCGAGCCTCGGTTCGTCAGGAAATCAATGTTATATCCAAAAACCTATTTTACAGCATTCTGGCTCCCAGAATCATAATGTGGAGTAGAACACAAGTATTTCCGACGCAAAATGATGAGAGGAGTCGAACGGCGCAAGCTGAAATCAAATCCGAGCCTCGGTTCGTCAGGAAATCAATGTTATATCCAAAAACCTATTTTACAGCATTCTGGCTCCCAGAATAGCAATCTGGAATTGAACGCAAGTATTTCCGACGCAAAATGATGAGAGGAGTCGAACGGCGCAAGCTGAAATCAAATCCGAGCCTCCGTTCGTTAGGAAATCACTGTTATATCCAAAAACCTATTTTACAGCATTCTGGCTCCCAGAATCATAATGTGGAGTTGAACACAAGTATTTCCGACGCAAAATGGTGAGAGGAGTCGAACGGCGCAAGCTGAAATCAAATCCGAGCCTCCGTTCGTTAGGAAATCACTGTTATATCCAAAAACCTATTTTACAGCATTCTGGCTCCCAGAGTCGCAATCTGGAATTGAACGCAAGTATTTCCGACGCAAAATGATGAGAGGAGTCGAACGGCGCAAGCTGAAATCAAATCCGAGCCTCGGTTCGTCAGGAAATCAATGTTATATCCAAAAACCTATTTTACAGCATTCTGGCTCCCAGAATCATAATGTGGAGTAGAACACAAGTATTTCCGACGCAAAATGATGAGAGGAGTCGAACGGCGCAAGCTGAAATCAAATCCGAGCCTCGGTTCGTCAGGAAATCAATGTTATATCCAAAAACCTATTTTACAGCATTCTGGCTCCCAGAATAGCAATCTGGAATTGAACGCAAGTATTTCCGACGCAAAATGATGAGAGGAGTCGAACGGCGCAAGCTGAAATCAAATCCGAGCCTCCGTTCGTTAGGAAATCACTGTTATATCCAAAAACCTATTTTACAGCATTCTGGCTCCCAGAATCATAATGTGGAGTTGAACACAAGTATTTCCGACGCAAAATGGTGAGAGGAGTCGAACGGCGCAAGCTGAAATCAAATCCGAGCCTCCGTTCGTTAGGAAATCACTGTTATATCCAAAAACCAATTTTACAGCATTCTGGCTCCCAGAATCATAATGTGGAGTAGAACACAAGTATTTCCGACGCAAAATGATGAGAGGAGTCGAACGGCGCAAGCTGAAATCAAATCCGAGCCTCGGTTCGTCAGGAAATCAATGTTATATCCAAAAACCTATTTTACAGCATTCTGGCTCCCAGAATCGCAATCTGGAATTGAACACAAGTATTTCCGACGCAAAATGATGAGGGGAGTCGAACGGCGCAAGCAGAATTCAAATCCGAGCCTCCGTTCGTTAGGAAATCACTGTTATATCCAAAAACCTATTTTACAGCATTCTGGCTCCCAGAATCATAATGTGGAGTAGAACACAAGTATTTCCGACGCAAAATGGTGAGAGGAGTCGAACGGCGCAAGCTGAAATCAAATCCGGGCCTCCGTTCGTTAGGAAATCACTGTTATATCCAAAAACCTATTTTACAGCATTCTGGCTCCCAGAATCGCAATCTGGAATTGAACGCAAGTATTTCCGACGCAAAATGATGAGAGGAGTCGAACGGCGCAAGCTGAAATCAAATCCGAGCCTCGGTTCGTCAGGAAATCAATGTTATATCCAAAAACCTATTTTACAGCATTCTGGCTCCCAGAATCATAATGTGGAGTAGAACACAAGTATTTCCGACGCAAAATGATGAGAGGAGTCGAACGGCGCAAGCTGAAATCAAATCCGAGCCTCGGTTCGTCAGGAAATCAATGTTATATCCAAAAACCTATTTTACAGCATTCTGGCTCCCAGAATCGCAATCTGGAATTGAACACAAGTATTTCCGACGCAAAATGATGAGAGGAGTCGAACGGCGCAAGCTGAAATCAAATCCGAGCCTCGGTTCGTCAGGAAATCAATGTTATATCCAAAAACCTATTTTACAGCATTCTGGCTCCCAGAATCGCAATCTGGAATTGAACACAAGTATTTCCGACGCAAAATGATGAGAGGAGTCGAACGGCGCAAGCTGAAATCAAATCCGAGCCTCGGTTCGTCAGGAAATCAATGTTATATCCAAAAACCTATTTTACAGCATTCTGGCTCCCAGAATCGCAATCTGGAATTGAACACAAGTATTTCCGACGCAAAATGATGAGAGGAGTCGAACGGCGCAAGCAGAATTCAAATCCGAGCCTCCGTTCGTTAGGAAATCACTGTTATATCCAAAAACCTATTTTACAGCATTCTGGCTCCCAGAATCATAATGTGGAGTAGAACACAAGTATTTCCGACGCAAAATGGTGAGAGGAGTCGAACGGCGCAAGCTGAAATCAAATCCGAGCCTCGGTTCGTCAGGAAATCAATGTTATATCCAAAAACCTATTTTACAGCATTCTGGCTCCCAGAATCGCAATCTGGAATTGAACACAAGTATTTCCGACGCAAAATGATGAGAGGAGTCGAACGGCGCAAGCAGAATTCAAATCCGAGCCTCCGTTCGTTAGGAAATCACTGTTATATCCAAAAACCTATTTTACAGCATTCTGGCTCCCAGAATCATAATGTGGAGTAGAACACAAGTATTTCCGACGCAAAATGGTGAGAGGAGTCGAACGGCGCAAGCTGAAATCAAATCCGAGCCTCGGTTCGTCAGGAAATCAATGTTATATCCAAAAACCTATTTTACAGCATTCTGGCTCCCAGAGTCGCAATCTGGAATTGAACGCAAGTATTTCCGACGCAAAATGATGAGAGGAGTCGAACGGCGCAAGCTGAAATCAAATCCGAGCCTCGGTTCGTCAGGAAATCAATGTTATATCCAAAAACCTATTTTACAGCATTCTGGCTCCCAGAATCATAATGTGGAGTAGAACACAAGTATTTCCGACGCAAAATGGTGAGAGGAGTCGAACGGCGCAAGCTGAAATCAAATCCGAGCCTCCGCTCGTTAGGAAATCACTGTTATATCCAAAAACTTATTTTACAGCATTCTGGCTCCCAGAATCATAATGTGGAGTAGAACACAAGTATTTCCGACGCAAAATGATGAGAGGAGTCGAACGGCGCAAGCTGAAATCAAATCCGAGCCTCGGTTCGTCAGGAAATCAATGTTATATCCAAAAACCTATTTTACAGCATTCTGGCTCCCAGAATCGCAATCTGGAATTGAACGCAAGTATTTCCGACGTAAAATGATGAGAGGAGTCGAACGGCGCAAGCAGAATTCAAATCCGAGCCTCCGTTCGTTAGGAAATCACTGTTATATCCAAAAACCTATTTTACAGCATTCTGGCTCCCAGAATCATAATGTGGAGTAGAACACAAGTATTTCCGACGCAAAATGGTGAGAGGAGTCGAACGGCGCAAGCTGAAATCAAATCCGAGCCTCCGTTCGTTAGGAAATCACTGTTATATCCAAAAACCTATTTCACAGCATTCTGGCTCCCAGAGTCGCAATCTGGAATTGAACGCAAGTATTTCCGACGCAAAATGATGAGAGGAGTCGAACGGCGCAAGCTGAAATCAAATCCGAGCCTCGGTTCGTCAGGAAATCAATGTTATATCCAAAAACCTATTTTACAGCATTCTGGCTCCCAGAATCATAATGTGGAGTTGAACACAAGTATTTCCGACGCAAAATGGTGAGAGGAGTCGAACGGCGCAAGCTGAAATCAAATCCGAGCCTCCGTTCGTTAGGAAATCACTGTTATATCCAAAAACCTATTTTACAGCATTCTGGCTCCCAGAGTCGCAATCTGGAATTGAACGCAAGTATTTCCGACGTAAAATGATGAGAGGAGTCGAAAGGCGCAAGCAGAATTCAAATCCGAGCCTCCGTTCGTTAGGAAATCACTGTTATATCCAAAAACCTATTTTACAGCATTCTGGCTCCCAGAGTCGCAATCTGGAATTGAACGCAAGTATTTCCGACGCAAAATGATGAGAGGAGTCGAACGGCGCACGCAGAATTCAAATCCGAGCCTCCGTTCGTTAGGAAATCACTGTTATATCCAAAAACCTATTTTACAGCATTCTGGCTCCCAGAGTCGCAATCTGGAATTGAACGCAAGTATTTCCGACGCAAAATGATGAGAGGAGTCGAACGGCGCAAGCTGAAATCAAATCCGAGCCTCGGTTCGTCAGGAAATCAATGTTATATCCAAAAACCTATTTTACAGCATTCTGGCTCCCAGAATCATAATGTGGAGTAGAACACAAGTATTTCCGACGCAAAATGATGAGAGGAGTCGAACGGCGCAAGCTGAAATCAAATCCGAGCCTCGGTTCGTCAGGAAATCAATGTTATATCCAAAAACCTATTTTACAGCATTCTGGCTCCCAGAATAGCAATCTGGAATTGAACGCAAGTATTTCCGACGCAAAATGATGAGAGGAGTCGAACGGCGCAAGCTGAAATCAAATCCGAGCCTCCGTTCGTTAGGAAATCACTGTTATATCCAAAAACCTATTTTACAGCATTCTGGCTCCCAGAATCGCAATCTGGAATTGAACACAAGTATTTCCGACGCAAAATGATGAGAGGAGTCGAACGGCGCAAGCAGAATTCAAATCCGAGCCTCCGTTCGTTAGGAAATCACTGTTATATCCAAAAACCTATTTTACAGCATTCTGGCTCCCAGAATCGCAATCTGGAATTGAACGCAAGTATTTCCGACGCAAAATGATGAGAGGAGTCGAACGGCGCAAGCTGAAATCAAATCCGAGCCTCGGTTCGTCAGGAAATCAATGTTATATCCAAAAACCTATTTTACAGCATTCTGGCTCCCAGAATCATAATGTGGAGTAGAACACAAGTATTTCCGACGTAAAATGATGAGAGGAGTCGAACGGCGCAAGCAGAATTCAAATCCGAGCCTCCGTTCGTTAGGAAATCACTGTTATATCCAAAAACCTATTTTACAGCATTCTGGCTCCCAGAGTCGCAATCTGGAATTGAACGCAAGTATTTCCGACGCAAAATGATGAGAGGAGTCGAACGGCGCAAGCTGAAATCAAATCCGAGCCTCGGTTCGTCAGGAAATCAATGTTATATCCAAAAACCTATTTTACAGCAATCTGGCTCCCAGAATCATAATGTGGAGTTGAACATGTGACGGCTGCCTCAATAATTAACGGCATTTATATTTACCTTATGTATATTCGTACCGATCTTATACTTACCTTAAGCCTAACCATAGGCACCGTAAATCATTAAGCAAAGAACCAGGCGAACGCCTGCTCGCGCCTAAAAGCGCAAACACCTCGAAGACAGATATCCCCCTCCCCCTTCCCCGCGCACCCCCTCGTCCACAAGCTGACCTCCCCCCTCCCCGCATACCCCCTCGTCTACAAGCTGACCTCCCCCGCACCCCCCCTGAGATCCCACAGTCCCAGAAACCCCCTCATCTATCTACTCCCTCTCACTCACTCCTGCGACCGTAGCGCGCCGCCGAAGGTCCGAGCAGGGGTATATAAAGGGCGCCGCGCAGCCCAGTAGTCAGTCGCAGTCTTGAGTCTTCAGTTTTAAGTTTAAGTCTTCAGTAAGTCAGAACCCGCAGTCTTAAGTCAGTCTTCAGTCTTAAGTCTTAACCCAGAGTCTTAATAAGACAGTCGTAACGAGTAACGTCTCTCCGATACAGTCCAGATCCGCTCTGCTGTATTCGCGAATCCTGCTACACAGTCTAGATCCGCTCTGCTGTGCACGCTAGCATAAGACAGCCTAGGTCCGCCCTGCTGCTCTCGAAACCGTGCGTAACCGCCAACCACGAGTTTCAATATCGACGCTACCAGTTAACACTGTATCCATCAAAGTGCAAGTTCAATACAAGTTATTAAGTGAAACACTCTTCTTCACTGATTCTCTTCCTTTAAAATCATCCACTCCTCAGAATCTCTTTCTTGCCAACTCTCAACTCTTGCAACGGCATCCAGGTGATAGGTGAAGGCACGTCTTTCACTCTCGCTACATACATACAAAGTAATCTGTGAGGGCAAGTCCGGCACGATTACTTTTACACACAAAGTCGACTCTGTGAGGGCAAGTCCGGCACGAGCACGATTACACTCATCGCACAAAAACACACTCATGTCCAAAGCACGACGAGGGGGACGCAAGTTCCAGATTCAAAAGCTCGCAAGAGCATTCTACCAAACAGCCGATCAATCCGGCCTTTTAGGCATTCCTCTAACTCCTACTGTACTAACTTCCTTACCTGTACGAGTTTCCTTTCCCTCCGCCCAACAACCTAAGAGTATCGCTCCAGTTGAACCAGCAAAAGTGACACATCGCTTAATTCCAATCACCGTGGATATCTCCAGACCCACCACACAGCAGCTCTGGGCCAGAGAGAAACAGAGGAGGCTAGCCGACAAGATTCGACAGTTGTTCGGCACCACAGACGTTTTGGATTTATAACTCAGGTGACATTCCTTTCGCTCTCTACGCGCGTTCCACCGTTCAGTGAATCGACCGACGACTGAGATCCCGAGCAGAGCGCTTAAGTGCGTTGGCTCAAAATATAAACTTAAAGTGATCGAAGTGCGCGAGTCGGATAAAATAGTTTTTTTGGCCGAGCGGCACTCCGGCACGTAACAAATTTGGTGACAGCGGTGGGATACCAAGTCGTCTGTTGGCACCTACACTATGGACACGCGTTCAAAGACAAAGGAGATGTCAGCCGCCGAGTTGCAACAAGTGGAACAGGCGCTGAACGTAAAACAAAACACGCTCAGGGAACAGAGCATCGCCATCCAGCAAAGAGAACAGCAGCTCGAGGAATCGCTGAGGGAACAGAACGTGCAGATGCAGGAAAAGGCCAGAGCCCTTGCCGAAAAAGAAAGAGAAATCCATGAGCGAACGTGTCATTTGGAACAAATGGCAGCCCAACAAAGACAGCGCGAGTCTCCTTCCCGAAGTGAGAGCTCTGCGACAACAATACGGGAACCAGCGGCTAGTAAAACAGCCGATACGACGAATCTTCAAGCTTTGCGTAAAGAAATCAATACCCTTAAAGCGGCAATTGCTAACATGCAGACATTGCCGGCGACACCGTCAACCTTCGCCTTACCCCACGAACCGCCAATGTTGCCTCCACGAGTGCATCTCCCAGCAGAAAGACCAGCCGAATCAGACATCTACCAAGGAACCATCTCGATCCGAGAAGCCGTGGAGACGATTCCCGTCTTCGATGGAGCCAATATACCCGTACTGCAGTTCATTAGGGCATGCAGACGAGCACGTGATTTGGTGCCTCGAACCGCTGAGAGGAACTTGACAAAATTAATAACAAATAAGCTACGCGGCCGTGCCTTCTTAGCTGTAGAAGACGAACCGTGTGACACAGTGCTCCAGTTAATAGACATAGTTCAGTGTTCGTTCGGTGTGGCAAAATCCGTCGATCAGTATCGCGGGGAATTAAGCTGCTCTTTCAAAGGTCCACACGAACACATATTGGACTACGTGAGCAGAGTGAAGGACATCCGATCCGCTATCTTGGATTGTGAACGTCGCAGTCGGGGTCTGTTGACACAAGGGCTCGAAGAAGAGATTAACGAGCTCACTATCAGGTCATTCTGCGAAGGCTTACCGTTCGACATGCGAATCCAGATGACACCGGCGGAGTACATGACACCGTTCGACGCCTTCTCACATGCAAAAACCATCGCTAAGAGAATGGAACTGGATCACGAGCGATATGGACAGCCGAGATACCAGCTCCCAATCTCTCGGCCCTACCACAGCGACCGTGGTAACACTCACCACGGGATATCAGAGAGTCGTCACCAAGGACCACAGAGACCACCAGCATACCCGAGACAAGAGCCGCAGAGGATGTATCCCGATCGACGACAATACGATCCGCCGATGCAGCGTCCTCCGGACAGCCTTCGCTTCAAGGACCGAGCCTCAGCACCACGCAACCATCCTGAAGACAGCAGACTTCCGCGCAAGACCTGTACATATTGTAAGTACACTGGCCATACCGTAGACGAATGTCGGAAGAGGCAATACGCCATGCGTCAGGGAAACGAGGCCGGCCCTTCTCGCCGAACGGACCTTCGAGAAACTCGGGCCGCTTCCCCGAACCCGGTCCGATCAATAACGATAGTCGAAAGCCAGACCCCCTCAGGGTCAGCACAGTAAAGTTATCCGATATCTCTCAAGTACCGACTGTATATCTGTCGGCACCCGAACTCATAAGCGCAACGAGCCTCATGGCAGACACAGGCGCCGAGCCTAATATAATCAAACTCTCCGCTCTCAAAGATAGTTATGACACACGCGATAAGATTAAGCTGGTCGGCATCACGTCCGGTTATCTCGATACCTTAGGCACAATCAACATTACTCTGCTTGGCCACCCCGTCAAATTTCGAGTAGTGCCCGACACATTCCCGATTAAACAATCCGGAATATTAGGAGCAAACTTCTTTAATAACCATGGCTCAATAAACTTTCGCGACAAAGAAATTACATGGAGAGGCTATCACATCGCGTTCTATACGAATGATAGAATAGACGTACCAGCACGATCCCGCAAAGTGATCCGAGCTCTGGTCACTAACCCTCACGTTGACCAGGGATTCGTAAGTCTGCAAAATCAAGACGGGATAATCTGGGGCAATGCCGTAGTTAGGAACACGCGAGGCAGAACGTGTCTTTGCATAATAAACACCACCGAGGCATCCGTACGAATGGAACCTCCCGTGGTCAATCTGCTTGACTTTGAAGAGGCGAATTCCAAGGCAGCAACTCTAGGGCCTGCATTGGAACATCGCAATGTAAATCAAGCAGACCTTCAGCTCCACGCGGACGGGCCAACCCTAGGGCACCCAGCTGCGTTGAGCTGTAGCACAGTAAAATCTTACGAGCGAACTCAGGAGGTCTTAAAATTGCTTCGCATTGACCATCTCAATGCCGAAGAACTAAGCCACGTGAAGGATATAGTCGAGGAGAACTCGGATCTGTTTCACATCACAGGAGATAAGCTGGGTTATACAAACGTATTCCGACATAGCATTCCAACCACCGATAGCCTTCCCATAAACACTAAGCAATACAGATACCCACCAGTTCATAAAGACGAGATTACCAAGCAAGTTAATGAATTACTAGATAACGCCATTATACAGCCCTCAACTTCTCCTTACAACAGTCCCCTCTGGATTGTTCCGAAAAAACCAGACTCGCAGGGCAATAAACGCTGGAGAATGGTTATAGATTTTAGAGCGCTAAACGAAAAAACCATTGGCGATGCCTACCCACTGCCAAACATTAACGAGATCTTAGACCAACTAGGCGGTGCAAAATACTTCTCAGTTTTCGATCTAGCGTCAGGTTTTCACCAGATCAAAATGGACAGTAAGGACATGGAGAAGACCGCCTTCTCCACTCCTTACGGGCACTATGAATACACCAGAATGCCATTCGGTTTAAAGAACGCGCCAGCCACCTTCCAAAGGCTGATGAACACGGTTCTATCCGGTCTCCAAGGCCTAGAGGCATTCGTATACTTAGACGATATAGTCCTGTATGCCAGCTCACTCACAGAGCACCGAATCAAATTTAACAAACTAGCTGCTAGGCTGCGTCAAGCCACTCTTACGCTACAGCCAGACAAGTGCGAGTTTTTGCGCCATGAAGTAACTTACTTAGGACATATTATAGGCAGGTCAGGCGTGCGACCTGATCCAAAGAAATTAACAGCAGTGAAAGACTTCCCGAGGCCAAAGAACGCCAAAAATATAAAGCAGTTTCTCGGACTCGCCGGTTACTACCGTCGTTTTATTCCCCAATTCTCCAAGATCAGTAAACCGCTAACGAACCTGTTAAAGAAAGATATTCCGTTCAAATGGGACGGTGCGCAAAACGAGGCCTTCGTAACACTCAGGGACAAATTATGCGAAGAACCGATCCTACAATACCCTGACTTTTCCAAAGATTTCGCAGTTACCACAGATGCGTCGGGTCTAGCAATCGGAGGCGTACTAAGCCAAGGTATCATAGGAAAAGATTTGCCTATTTCATACGCGTCACGACTCCTTAACCCTGCCGAACAAAATTATTCGACCATCGAGAAGGAGCTGCTTGCGATCGTTTACTGTGTGCAACAGTTCAGACCATATTTATTCGGACGACGGTTCAAGTTAGTCACCGACCATAAACCCTTGGTATGGATCCACTCGGTGAAGGATCCAACGTCACGCCTAGTAAGATGGCGTCTAAAATTAGCCGAGTATGAGTACGACGTCATTTACAAGGCAGGGTCAGTAAATCTCAATGCTGACGCCCTCTCCCGCAATCCTCCGCCCGCACCAATCCCTACCTTCCCCATCTCGTCGGACTCCAGTGACGACATCTTCTCGCGTCGGCCATCGCGACCACGCCTCCCGTCTCCAACTGGAGAAGCTTCCTCACCAATGGCAGAGGAGGACACGACAACCGACCGCTCATTGGACGACCCAGGCAGCCCAATGACAGCTCAGGAACAACCTCTCCCGTCTACTTCTGACAACCAATCGGAGAGCACGGAGGAAGAGACCACTCGAAACTCCGACTCAGAGTCCTCACCAGAGGAAATCCTTGAGCGAGAAAATATCCCGTACGAACTAGAACCACCACCAAGGATGATCGAAACCAGAGAGTCAATCCTCTCGAGGAGAGACAACCTGGTCACTACCTTAACAATGCGAGGCGAACCAGTGGGCAAAGGCCCCACCGAACTATACGGTCTCAAGGACTTCCCCAAGCTGGAACCTACCATTGAGAACCGCTGTACCACAGCTGACTATAGAGGCTTCAAAATCATCGGTCTACCCGTTAAAACCAACCACACTCACCAAGTCGACATGGAGGATCTGCAGGAGTGCATCAAATCCTTACGCGACGTCACCGATGAATTAAGCCTACCTACCATTAGCATTTCCAAAGGCTGTATCGACAACGTTCCGTTCACCACCGTCAGAAGATTACTGCATAGGATCTTCACCGGCTCCAATACTAAGATCATAATTTGTCAAGGGGTCATAACCACTCCCCCAGAAGAACAGCGACCAAACATCGTGAAGGAGAACCACAGTTCGACCATTGGAGGCCACAAGGGCGTGACCAAAACCTACGCTCGCATCCGACAGACATTCAATTGGCCCGGACTCAAAGACGACGTCCGCAATTATATCAAAACATGCGTAGGCTGTCAAACGAAGAAGATGGTGCGCTTAAAGACCCGTCAGCCAATGACACTCACTGACACTCCCGGAAACGCCTTCGACAAAGTCGCACTGGACATTGTCGGACCGCTTCCACCCTCTCCTTCGAATAAGACCCATATACTCACCATTCAGGATCTCCTAACCAAGTACTCCATAGCAGTTCCCCTTCAACAAACCACCAGCAAGGATATCTCTGACGCCTTCATAAATAATTTCGTATGCATATTCGGATCCCCCAAAGCGATCTTAACAGATCAAGGAACTAACTTCACGTCCGCATTCCTAAAACATGTCGCGAAGAGATTCCGAATAAATCAAGTCAAGACGACAGCTTTTCATCCACAGTCAAACGGCTCGCTAGAACGGTCTCACCAGGTTCTCGTGGAGTATCTAAAACAATATGTAAGCAATAGAAACGATTGGGACGCATGGCTGAATATGGCTATGTTCTCTTACAACACCAGTCTGCACGAAGGGACCAAATACACTCCTTATGAGTTAGTCTTCGGAGTCCTGGCACGTACACCTTCCGAAGTCGCTCCAGTCGCCCCTTCGACTGACGAAACGTGCGCAGCTTATTTAGAAGCCCTGAACGAACGCCTACGAGTCATACGGGATAGCGCTAGAGTACATCTGGAACAGTCCAAAATAAAGTCTAAAACATATTACGATAAGTTAGTAAGACCTAAGAATTTCAAGGTAGGAGACAAGGTGTACTTACTAAAAGAACCCCGTAAAGGAAAATTTGACGATCAATATATGGGACCCTATCTCATCATTGAAATTCTCAGTTCAACCAATGTTAAGATAAGAATAAAGAATAGAGATAAGATAGTACATACCAACAAGCTGAAACCAGCTTACTAAGCCCTGAAAGAAAAAGAAGTGTTAGTCATAAGCTAAATAATATATCCCCCCCAAGCAACAAGCTACACCCCCACTAAGGGACGAAAAGACTGATAACGAACAGTATAAGACTCAGTGTTGCAACCCCAGTGCCCCATTCTCGTCCAAGAGTTCCTGAAGTGAACATCCATCACCATGAACACCCAAAGTGTCTTGCTGCTCACGCTCCTAGTGCTGTGCGCGAGTGCCAACGCTCTCATTGGTTACGACTGCGGAGGGCAGGGACTTAACGTCACTACCATCTCAGCTATAGACGTGGCCAATTGCGACACTGCTAACGTAGTGCCTATAGAGGAACAGATCCCGATCCAACTGCTGCAGATATCCGACTACGCCTACACGGACGTCATCCAATGCTTGGTCGAGATAGACCGCACGATCACGTACTGTGGAATGAACTCCCACATCTCGTTCGTACAAAATGGACGACGGGTCTACCTCCACACCACCAGCTTAAAGACATGCAGAGAAATGCAGGCAACAGGACTACTGTACTTAGGCGGCTCCACGCAGATTACCGGTCTCAAATCCAATACCACAGACTGGAGGAGCCTAACTCTGGCTGGCACCTATGGAAATGACGGGAAGTGCCAAGGAGTTCAGTACAGCGATCCGTTTGGAACCTGGGACAACGTGGCTGTCCAAGCATCGGTCAAAATCACACTGTCCAACTACCACGCCCCAGTTAAAATGAACGGCTTCCAAGTGGTCCTCGCCTCAGGCAAGCATTGCCCAATGGACGAAGGGTACTGCCTCGACAGTGATATCGGCGACGCGTACTGGTCACCCATACCAATTGACAGCTGTCAGTTCACTAAGTACGATGTCCTGTACGACGGATTGGCCAAGAAGGTCACAACACAAGATTCCAACACGCCCATCATGTATTCTGTCACCAGCAGAGACACTACGTTCGCCCTAACCAAGACCACCGAGACTAACCTGTGCGGTTACACCCTGGCAAACACCGAGCATCCAAAACTACTCGTACTCGAGATTAAAAAGGGAATGACTTTCAAACAGCGAAACAAAGTCTCTGTGGACAACCTGGATATCTTCTCCTACGTCAACTCTAAGTTCATATACGTGGAGAAGCACCTCAAGACTCAGCTCACCACACTGTACCAAGATGTGATGGCACAAAAGTGCGCCTTAGAGAAACAAATTCTGAAGAATGCACTCTCGCTAGCCAACACAGCACCCACTGAGATGGCCTATGCTATAATGAAGGCACCAGGCTATACCGCCATTACTGCAGGGGAAGCGATACATATAGTGAAGTGCATCCCAGTCACCTGCAAAATAAGGAATACCGAACACTGCTATCACGAGCTTCCAGTGACGCACCAGAATAGCAGCTATTTTCTGGCGCCCAGATCCAGGACCTTGCAGAGGACGGGCACTATC
This sequence comes from Ectemnius cavifrons, assembly GCA_964023945.1. Classification (NCBI taxonomy): domain Eukaryota; kingdom Metazoa; phylum Arthropoda; class Insecta; order Hymenoptera; family Crabronidae; genus Ectemnius; species Ectemnius cavifrons. The sequence continues at coordinate 74,183 of CAXIEQ010000205.1, read as the reverse complement.
AGAGACTGCAATGAACTATTACCGGTGATGTACCAAATTCACGACACCTGGTACAAACTTTTACCGAAACCAGTAGAAGCATTGGCACCGCATACAATTCAGCCTCTCACGAAGCCAAAGTGGAAATATATCAGTCCTTCCACACTGGCAACCAACGGGATCTATACGGAGGGAGACATTGATCGCCTTCGTGAACACATTATGTTCCCACTAGAAAAACCTGCAATGATCAATACCATTGCACAGGGCGCCATGGGACGACACATCCCGCCAGGTACTGTCACTCTAGAGAGATTCCTGGACGAGAACGCGCTCAACACCATCGCCGAACACACAGGCGCGAAGATATGGAACGGATTTCTCACCTTCGGATCCGCCAGTGCCGGGATCATCGGGATATTTATGATCTTGCGGCTAATCAAGTTCATGGTAGACACCATCATTCACGGCTACGCACTCCACTCGGTATACGGCTGGAGTATCCACCTGTTGGGAGCAGTCTGGAGTTCCATAACGCACTTGCTAATCCACCTGGCTCACCCAACGCCAACCAGGGTAACAGCGGACGAGGAAGCGGCAGTCGAAATGACGACTCCTACATCGCCCGAAGAAAAAGCCGGAACTACTCCTCACTACACAGGCCTTCGTGCTTACCTTCAGGAAAATGCCGGGCATTAGCCCAGACATTTTTCACTGAGGGGGGAGGTGTGACGGCTGCCTCAATAATTAACGGCATTTATATTTACCTTATGTATATTCGTACCGATCTTATACTTACCTTAAGCCTAACCATAGGCACCGTAAATCATTAAGCAAAGAACCAGGCGAACGCCTGCTCGCGCCTAAAAGCGCAAACACCTCGAAGACAGATATCCCCCTCCCCCTTCCCCGCGCACCCCCTCGTCCACAAGCTGACCTCCCCCCTCCCCGCATACCCCCTCGTCTACAAGCTGACCTCCCCCGCACCCCCCCTGAGATCCCACAGTCCCAGAAACCCCCTCATCTATCTACTCCCTCTCACTCACTCCTGCGACCGTAGCGCGCCGCCGAAGGTCCGAGCAGGGGTATATAAAGGGCGCCGCGCAGCCCAGTAGTCAGTCGCAGTCTTGAGTCTTCAGTTTTAAGTTTAAGTCTTCAGTAAGTCAGAACCCGCAGTCTTAAGTCAGTCTTCAGTCTTAAGTCTTAACCCAGAGTCTTAATAAGACAGTCGTAACGAGTAACGTCTCTCCGATACAGTCCAGATCCGCTCTGCTGTATTCGCGAATCCTGCTACACAGTCTAGATCCGCTCTGCTGTGCACGCTAGCATAAGACAGCCTAGGTCCGCCCTGCTGCTCTCGAAACCGTGCGTAACCGCCAACCACGAGTTTCAATATCGACGCTACCAGTTAACACTGTATCCATCAAAGTGCAAGTTCAATACAAGTTATTAAGTGAAACACTCTTCTTCACTGATTCTCTTCCTTTAAAATCATCCACTCCTCAGAATCTCTTTCTTGCCAACTCTCAACTCTTGCAACGGCATCCAGGTGATAGGTGAAGGCACGTCTTTCACTCTCGCTACATACATACAAAGTAATCTGTGAGGGCAAGTCCGGCACGATTACTTTTACACACAAAGTCGACTCTGTGAGGGCAAGTCCGGCACGAGCACGATTACACTCATCGCACAAAAACACACTCATGTCCAAAGCACGACGAGGGGGACGCAAGTTCCAGATTCAAAAGCTCGCAAGAGCATTCTACCAAACAGCCGATCAATCCGGCCTTTTAGGCATTCCTCTAACTCCTACTGTACTAACTTCCTTACCTGTACGAGTTTCCTTTCCCTCCGCCCAACAACCTAAGAGTATCGCTCCAGTTGAACCAGCAAAAGTGACACATCGCTTAATTCCAATCACCGTGGATATCTCCAGACCCACCACACAGCAGCTCTGGGCCAGAGAGAAACAGAGGAGGCTAGCCGACAAGATTCGACAGTTGTTCGGCACCACAGACGTTTTGGATTTATAACTCAGGTGACATTCCTTTCGCTCTCTACGCGCGTTCCACCGTTCAGTGAATCGACCGACGACTGAGATCCCGAGCAGAGCGCTTAAGTGCGTTGGCTCAAAATATAAACTTAAAGTGATCGAAGTGCGCGAGTCGGATAAAATAGTTTTTTTGGCCGAGCGGCACTCCGGCACGTAACAAATTTGGTGACAGCGGTGGGATACCAAGTCGTCTGTTGGCACCTACACTATGGACACGCGTTCAAAGACAAAGGAGATGTCAGCCGCCGAGTTGCAACAAGTGGAACAGGCGCTGAACGTAAAACAAAACACGCTCAGGGAACAGAGCATCGCCATCCAGCAAAGAGAACAGCAGCTCGAGGAATCGCTGAGGGAACAGAACGTGCAGATGCAGGAAAAGGCCAGAGCCCTTGCCGAAAAAGAAAGAGAAATCCATGAGCGAACGTGTCATTTGGAACAAATGGCAGCCCAACAAAGACAGCGCGAGTCTCCTTCCCGAAGTGAGAGCTCTGCGACAACAATACGGGAACCAGCGGCTAGTAAAACAGCCGATACGACGAATCTTCAAGCTTTGCGTAAAGAAATCAATACCCTTAAAGCGGCAATTGCTAACATGCAGACATTGCCGGCGACACCGTCAACCTTCGCCTTACCCCACGAACCGCCAATGTTGCCTCCACGAGTGCATCTCCCAGCAGAAAGACCAGCCGAATCAGACATCTACCAAGGAACCATCTCGATCCGAGAAGCCGTGGAGACGATTCCCGTCTTCGATGGAGCCAATATACCCGTACTGCAGTTCATTAGGGCATGCAGACGAGCACGTGATTTGGTGCCTCGAACCGCTGAGAGGAACTTGACAAAATTAATAACAAATAAGCTACGCGGCCGTGCCTTCTTAGCTGTAGAAGACGAACCGTGTGACACAGTGCTCCAGTTAATAGACATAGTTCAGTGTTCGTTCGGTGTGGCAAAATCCGTCGATCAGTATCGCGGGGAATTAAGCTGCTCTTTCAAAGGTCCACACGAACACATATTGGACTACGTGAGCAGAGTGAAGGACATCCGATCCGCTATCTTGGATTGTGAACGTCGCAGTCGGGGTCTGTTGACACAAGGGCTCGAAGAAGAGATTAACGAGCTCACTATCAGGTCATTCTGCGAAGGCTTACCGTTCGACATGCGAATCCAGATGACACCGGCGGAGTACATGACACCGTTCGACGCCTTCTCACATGCAAAAACCATCGCTAAGAGAATGGAACTGGATCACGAGCGATATGGACAGCCGAGATACCAGCTCCCAATCTCTCGGCCCTACCACAGCGACCGTGGTAACACTCACCACGGGATATCAGAGAGTCGTCACCAAGGACCACAGAGACCACCAGCATACCCGAGACAAGAGCCGCAGAGGATGTATCCCGATCGACGACAATACGATCCGCCGATGCAGCGTCCTCCGGACAGCCTTCGCTTCAAGGACCGAGCCTCAGCACCACGCAACCATCCTGAAGACAGCAGACTTCCGCGCAAGACCTGTACATATTGTAAGTACACTGGCCATACCGTAGACGAATGTCGGAAGAGGCAATACGCCATGCGTCAGGGAAACGAGGCCGGCCCTTCTCGCCGAACGGACCTTCGAGAAACTCGGGCCGCTTCCCCGAACCCGGTCCGATCAATAACGATAGTCGAAAGCCAGACCCCCTCAGGGTCAGCACAGTAAAGTTATCCGATATCTCTCAAGTACCGACTGTATATCTGTCGGCACCCGAACTCATAAGCGCAACGAGCCTCATGGCAGACACAGGCGCCGAGCCTAATATAATCAAACTCTCCGCTCTCAAAGATAGTTATGACACACGCGATAAGATTAAGCTGGTCGGCATCACGTCCGGTTATCTCGATACCTTAGGCACAATCAACATTACTCTGCTTGGCCACCCCGTCAAATTTCGAGTAGTGCCCGACACATTCCCGATTAAACAATCCGGAATATTAGGAGCAAACTTCTTTAATAACCATGGCTCAATAAACTTTCGCGACAAAGAAATTACATGGAGAGGCTATCACATCGCGTTCTATACGAATGATAGAATAGACGTACCAGCACGATCCCGCAAAGTGATCCGAGCTCTGGTCACTAACCCTCACGTTGACCAGGGATTCGTAAGTCTGCAAAATCAAGACGGGATAATCTGGGGCAATGCCGTAGTTAGGAACACGCGAGGCAGAACGTGTCTTTGCATAATAAACACCACCGAGGCATCCGTACGAATGGAACCTCCCGTGGTCAATCTGCTTGACTTTGAAGAGGCGAATTCCAAGGCAGCAACTCTAGGGCCTGCATTGGAACATCGCAATGTAAATCAAGCAGACCTTCAGCTCCACGCGGACGGGCCAACCCTAGGGCACCCAGCTGCGTTGAGCTGTAGCACAGTAAAATCTTACGAGCGAACTCAGGAGGTCTTAAAATTGCTTCGCATTGACCATCTCAATGCCGAAGAACTAAGCCACGTGAAGGATATAGTCGAGGAGAACTCGGATCTGTTTCACATCACAGGAGATAAGCTGGGTTATACAAACGTATTCCGACATAGCATTCCAACCACCGATAGCCTTCCCATAAACACTAAGCAATACAGATACCCACCAGTTCATAAAGACGAGATTACCAAGCAAGTTAATGAATTACTAGATAACGCCATTATACAGCCCTCAACTTCTCCTTACAACAGTCCCCTCTGGATTGTTCCGAAAAAACCAGACTCGCAGGGCAATAAACGCTGGAGAATGGTTATAGATTTTAGAGCGCTAAACGAAAAAACCATTGGCGATGCCTACCCACTGCCAAACATTAACGAGATCTTAGACCAACTAGGCGGTGCAAAATACTTCTCAGTTTTCGATCTAGCGTCAGGTTTTCACCAGATCAAAATGGACAGTAAGGACATGGAGAAGACCGCCTTCTCCACTCCTTACGGGCACTATGAATACACCAGAATGCCATTCGGTTTAAAGAACGCGCCAGCCACCTTCCAAAGGCTGATGAACACGGTTCTATCCGGTCTCCAAGGCCTAGAGGCATTCGTATACTTAGACGATATAGTCCTGTATGCCAGCTCACTCACAGAGCACCGAATCAAATTTAACAAACTAGCTGCTAGGCTGCGTCAAGCCACTCTTACGCTACAGCCAGACAAGTGCGAGTTTTTGCGCCATGAAGTAACTTACTTAGGACATATTATAGGCAGGTCAGGCGTGCGACCTGATCCAAAGAAATTAACAGCAGTGAAAGACTTCCCGAGGCCAAAGAACGCCAAAAATATAAAGCAGTTTCTCGGACTCGCCGGTTACTACCGTCGTTTTATTCCCCAATTCTCCAAGATCAGTAAACCGCTAACGAACCTGTTAAAGAAAGATATTCCGTTCAAATGGGACGGTGCGCAAAACGAGGCCTTCGTAACACTCAGGGACAAATTATGCGAAGAACCGATCCTACAATACCCTGACTTTTCCAAAGATTTCGCAGTTACCACAGATGCGTCGGGTCTAGCAATCGGAGGCGTACTAAGCCAAGGTATCATAGGAAAAGATTTGCCTATTTCATACGCGTCACGACTCCTTAACCCTGCCGAACAAAATTATTCGACCATCGAGAAGGAGCTGCTTGCGATCGTTTACTGTGTGCAACAGTTCAGACCATATTTATTCGGACGACGGTTCAAGTTAGTCACCGACCATAAACCCTTGGTATGGATCCACTCGGTGAAGGATCCAACGTCACGCCTAGTAAGATGGCGTCTAAAATTAGCCGAGTATGAGTACGACGTCATTTACAAGGCAGGGTCAGTAAATCTCAATGCTGACGCCCTCTCCCGCAATCCTCCGCCCGCACCAATCCCTACCTTCCCCATCTCGTCGGACTCCAGTGACGACATCTTCTCGCGTCGGCCATCGCGACCACGCCTCCCGTCTCCAACTGGAGAAGCTTCCTCACCAATGGCAGAGGAGGACACGACAACCGACCGCTCATTGGACGACCCAGGCAGCCCAATGACAGCTCAGGAACAACCTCTCCCGTCTACTTCTGACAACCAATCGGAGAGCACGGAGGAAGAGACCACTCGAAACTCCGACTCAGAGTCCTCACCAGAGGAAATCCTTGAGCGAGAAAATATCCCGTACGAACTAGAACCACCACCAAGGATGATCGAAACCAGAGAGTCAATCCTCTCGAGGAGAGACAACCTGGTCACTACCTTAACAATGCGAGGCGAACCAGTGGGCAAAGGCCCCACCGAACTATACGGTCTCAAGGACTTCCCCAAGCTGGAACCTACCATTGAGAACCGCTGTACCACAGCTGACTATAGAGGCTTCAAAATCATCGGTCTACCCGTTAAAACCAACCACACTCACCAAGTCGACATGGAGGATCTGCAGGAGTGCATCAAATCCTTACGCGACGTCACCGATGAATTAAGCCTACCTACCATTAGCATTTCCAAAGGCTGTATCGACAACGTTCCGTTCACCACCGTCAGAAGATTACTGCATAGGATCTTCACCGGCTCCAATACTAAGATCATAATTTGTCAAGGGGTCATAACCACTCCCCCAGAAGAACAGCGACCAAACATCGTGAAGGAGAACCACAGTTCGACCATTGGAGGCCACAAGGGCGTGACCAAAACCTACGCTCGCATCCGACAGACATTCAATTGGCCCGGACTCAAAGACGACGTCCGCAATTATATCAAAACATGCGTAGGCTGTCAAACGAAGAAGATGGTGCGCTTAAAGACCCGTCAGCCAATGACACTCACTGACACTCCCGGAAACGCCTTCGACAAAGTCGCACTGGACATTGTCGGACCGCTTCCACCCTCTCCTTCGAATAAGACCCATATACTCACCATTCAGGATCTCCTAACCAAGTACTCCATAGCAGTTCCCCTTCAACAAACCACCAGCAAGGATATCTCTGACGCCTTCATAAATAATTTCGTATGCATATTCGGATCCCCCAAAGCGATCTTAACAGATCAAGGAACTAACTTCACGTCCGCATTCCTAAAACATGTCGCGAAGAGATTCCGAATAAATCAAGTCAAGACGACAGCTTTTCATCCACAGTCAAACGGCTCGCTAGAACGGTCTCACCAGGTTCTCGTGGAGTATCTAAAACAATATGTAAGCAATAGAAACGATTGGGACGCATGGCTGAATATGGCTATGTTCTCTTACAACACCAGTCTGCACGAAGGGACCAAATACACTCCTTATGAGTTAGTCTTCGGAGTCCTGGCACGTACACCTTCCGAAGTCGCTCCAGTCGCCCCTTCGACTGACGAAACGTGCGCAGCTTATTTAGAAGCCCTGAACGAACGCCTACGAGTCATACGGGATAGCGCTAGAGTACATCTGGAACAGTCCAAAATAAAGTCTAAAACATATTACGATAAGTTAGTAAGACCTAAGAATTTCAAGGTAGGAGACAAGGTGTACTTACTAAAAGAACCCCGTAAAGGAAAATTTGACGATCAATATATGGGACCCTATCTCATCATTGAAATTCTCAGTTCAACCAATGTTAAGATAAGAATAAAGAATAGAGATAAGATAGTACATACCAACAAGCTGAAACCAGCTTACTAAGCCCTGAAAGAAAAAGAAGTGTTAGTCATAAGCTAAATAATATATCCCCCCCAAGCAACAAGCTACACCCCCACTAAGGGACGAAAAGACTGATAACGAACAGTATAAGACTCAGTGTTGCAACCCCAGTGCCCCATTCTCGTCCAAGAGTTCCTGAAGTGAACATCCATCACCATGAACACCCAAAGTGTCTTGCTGCTCACGCTCCTAGTGCTGTGCGCGAGTGCCAACGCTCTCATTGGTTACGACTGCGGAGGGCAGGGACTTAACGTCACTACCATCTCAGCTATAGACGTGGCCAATTGCGACACTGCTAACGTAGTGCCTATAGAGGAACAGATCCCGATCCAACTGCTGCAGATATCCGACTACGCCTACACGGACGTCATCCAATGCTTGGTCGAGATAGACCGCACGATCACGTACTGTGGAATGAACTCCCACATCTCGTTCGTACAAAATGGACGACGGGTCTACCTCCACACCACCAGCTTAAAGACATGCAGAGAAATGCAGGCAACAGGACTACTGTACTTAGGCGGCTCCACGCAGATTACCGGTCTCAAATCCAATACCACAGACTGGAGGAGCCTAACTCTGGCTGGCACCTATGGAAATGACGGGAAGTGCCAAGGAGTTCAGTACAGCGATCCGTTTGGAACCTGGGACAACGTGGCTGTCCAAGCATCGGTCAAAATCACACTGTCCAACTACCACGCCCCAGTTAAAATGAACGGCTTCCAAGTGGTCCTCGCCTCAGGCAAGCATTGCCCAATGGACGAAGGGTACTGCCTCGACAGTGATATCGGCGACGCGTACTGGTCACCCATACCAATTGACAGCTGTCAGTTCACTAAGTACGATGTCCTGTACGACGGATTGGCCAAGAAGGTCACAACACAAGATTCCAACACGCCCATCATGTATTCTGTCACCAGCAGAGACACTACGTTCGCCCTAACCAAGACCACCGAGACTAACCTGTGCGGTTACACCCTGGCAAACACCGAGCATCCAAAACTACTCGTACTCGAGATTAAAAAGGGAATGACTTTCAAACAGCGAAACAAAGTCTCTGTGGACAACCTGGATATCTTCTCCTACGTCAACTCTAAGTTCATATACGTGGAGAAGCACCTCAAGACTCAGCTCACCACACTGTACCAAGATGTGATGGCACAAAAGTGCGCCTTAGAGAAACAAATTCTGAAGAATGCACTCTCGCTAGCCAACACAGCACCCACTGAGATGGCCTATGCTATAATGAAGGCACCAGGCTATACCGCCATTACTGCAGGGGAAGCGATACATATAGTGAAGTGCATCCCAGTCACCTGCAAAATAAGGAATACCGAACACTGCTATCACGAGCTTCCAGTGACGCACCAGAATAGCAGCTATTTTCTGGCGCCCAGATCCAGGACCTTGCAGAGGACGGGCACTATCAGAGACTGCAATGAACTATTACCGGTGATGTACCAAATTCACGACACCTGGTACAAACTTTTACCGAAACCAGTAGAAGCATTGGCACCGCATACAATTCAGCCTCTCACGAAGCCAAAGTGGAAATATATCAGTCCTTCCACACTGGCAACCAACGGGATCTATACGGAGGGAGACATTGATCGCCTTCGTGAACACATTATGTTCCCACTAGAAAAACCTGCAATGATCAATACCATTGCACAGGGCGCCATGGGACGACACATCCCGCCAGGTACTGTCACTCTAGAGAGATTCCTGGACGAGAACGCGCTCAACACCATCGCCGAACACACAGGCGCGAAGATATGGAACGGATTTCTCACCTTCGGATCCGCCAGTGCCGGGATCATCGGGATATTTATGATCTTGCGGCTAATCAAGTTCATGGTAGACACCATCATTCACGGCTACGCACTCCACTCGGTATACGGCTGGAGTATCCACCTGTTGGGAGCAGTCTGGAGTTCCATAACGCACTTGCTAATCCACCTGGCTCACCCAACGCCAACCAGGGTAACAGCGGACGAGGAAGCGGCAGTCGAAATGACGACTCCTACATCGCCCGAAGAAAAAGCCGGAACTACTCCTCACTACACAGGCCTTCGTGCTTACCTTCAGGAAAATGCCGGGCATTAGCCCAGACATTTTTCACTGAGGGGGGAGGTGTGACGGCTGCCTCAATAATTAACGGCATTTATATTTACCTTATGTATATTCGTACCGATCTTATACTTACCTTAAGCCTAACCATAGGCACCGTAAATCATTAAGCAAAGAACCAGGCGAACGCCTGCTCGCGCCTAAAAGCGCAAACACCTCGAAGACAGATATCCCCCTCCCCCTTCCCCGCGCACCCCCTCGTCCACAAGCTGACCTCCCCCCTCCCCGCATACCCCCTCGTCTACAAGCTGACCTCCCCCGCACCCCCCCTGAGATCCCACAGTCCCAGAAACCCCCTCATCTATCTACTCCCTCTCACTCACTCCTGCGACCGTAGCGCGCCGCCGAAGGTCCGAGCAGGGGTATATAAAGGGCGCCGCGCAGCCCAGTAGTCAGTCGCAGTCTTGAGTCTTCAGTTTTAAGTTTAAGTCTTCAGTAAGTCAGAACCCGCAGTCTTAAGTCAGTCTTCAGTCTTAAGTCTTAACCCAGAGTCTTAATAAGACAGTCGTAACGAGTAACGTCTCTCCGATACAGTCCAGATCCGCTCTGCTGTATTCGCGAATCCTGCTACACAGTCTAGATCCGCTCTGCTGTGCACGCTAGCATAAGACAGCCTAGGTCCGCCCTGCTGCTCTCGAAACCGTGCGTAACCGCCAACCACGAGTTTCAATATCGACGCTACCAGTTAACACTGTATCCATCAAAGTGCAAGTTCAATACAAGTTATTAAGTGAAACACTCTTCTTCACTGATTCTCTTCCTTTAAAATCATCCACTCCTCAGAATCTCTTTCTTGCCAACTCTCAACTCTTGCAACGGCATCCAGGTGATAGGTGAAGGCACGTCTTTCACTCTCGCTACATACATACAAAGTAATCTGTGAGGGCAAGTCCGGCACGATTACTTTTACACACAAAGTCGACTCTGTGAGGGCAAGTCCGGCACGAGCACGATTACACTCATCGCACAAAAACACACTCATGTCCAAAGCACGACGAGGGGGACGCAAGTTCCAGATTCAAAAGCTCGCAAGAGCATTCTACCAAACAGCCGATCAATCCGGCCTTTTAGGCATTCCTCTAACTCCTACTGTACTAACTTCCTTACCTGTACGAGTTTCCTTTCCCTCCGCCCAACAACCTAAGAGTATCGCTCCAGTTGAACCAGCAAAAGTGACACATCGCTTAATTCCAATCACCGTGGATATCTCCAGACCCACCACACAGCAGCTCTGGGCCAGAGAGAAACAGAGGAGGCTAGCCGACAAGATTCGACAGTTGTTCGGCACCACAGACGTTTTGGATTTATAACTCAGGTGACATTCCTTTCGCTCTCTACGCGCGTTCCACCGTTCAGTGAATCGACCGACGACTGAGATCCCGAGCAGAGCGCTTAAGTGCGTTGGCTCAAAATATAAACTTAAAGTGATCGAAGTGCGCGAGTCGGATAAAATAGTTTTTTTGGCCGAGCGGCACTCCGGCACGTAACACTGTTATATCCAAAAACCTATTTTACAGCATTCTGGCTCCCAGAATCATAATGTGGAGTAGAACACAAGTATTTCCGACGCAAAATGGTGAGAGGAGTCGAACGGCGCAAGCTGAAATCAAATCCGAGCCTCCGTTCGTTAGGAAATCACTGTTATATCCAAAAACCTATTTTACAGCATTCTGGCTCCCAGAGTCGCAATCTGGAATTGAACGCAAGTATTTCCGACGCAAAATGATGAGAGGAGTCGAACGGCGCAAGCTGAAATCAAATCCGAGCCTCGGTTCGTCAGGAAATCAATGTTATATCCAAAAACCTATTTTACAGCATTCTGGCTCCCAGAATCATAATGTGGAGTTGAACACAAGTATTTCCGACGCAAAATGGTGAGAGGAGTCGAACGGCGCAAGCTGAAATCAAATCCGAGCCTCCGTTCGTTAGGAAATCACTGTTATATCCAAAAACCTATTTTACAGCATTCTGGCTCCCAGAGTCGCAATCTGGAATTGAACGCAAGTATTTCCGACGTAAAATGATGAGAGGAGTCGAAAGGCGCAAGCAGAATTCAAATCCGAGCCTCCGTTCGTTAGGAAATCACTGTTATATCCAAAAACCTATTTTACAGCATTCTGGCTCCCAGAGTCGCAATCTGGAATTGAACGCAAGTATTTCCGACGCAAAATGATGAGAGGAGTCGAACGGCGCACGCAGAATTCAAATCCGAGCCTCCGTTCGTTAGGAAATCACTGTTATATCCAAAAACCTATTTTACAGCATTCTGGCTCCCAGAGTCGCAATCTGGAATTGAACGCAAGTATTTCCGACGCAAAATGATGAGAGGAGTCGAACGGCGCAAGCTGAAATCAAATCCGAGCCTCGGTTCGTCAGGAAATCAATGTTATATCCAAAAACCTATTTTACAGCATTCTGGCTCCCAGAATCATAATGTGGAGTAGAACACAAGTATTTCCGACGCAAAATGATGAGAGGAGTCGAACGGCGCAAGCTGAAATCAAATCCGAGCCTCGGTTCGTCAGGAAATCAATGTTATATCCAAAAACCTATTTTACAGCATTCTGGCTCCCAGAATAGCAATCTGGAATTGAACGCAAGTATTTCCGACGCAAAATGATGAGAGGAGTCGAACGGCGCAAGCTGAAATCAAATCCGAGCCTCCGTTCGTTAGGAAATCACTGTTATATCCAAAAACCTATTTTACAGCATTCTGGCTCCCAGAATCGCAATCTGGAATTGAACACAAGTATTTCCGACGCAAAATGATGAGAGGAGTCGAACGGCGCAAGCAGAATTCAAATCCGAGCCTCCGTTCGTTAGGAAATCACTGTTATATCCAAAAACCTATTTTACAGCATTCTGGCTCCCAGAATCGCAATCTGGAATTGAACGCAAGTATTTCCGACGCAAAATGATGAGAGGAGTCGAACGGCGCAAGCTGAAATCAAATCCGAGCCTCGGTTCGTCAGGAAATCAATGTTATATCCAAAAACCTATTTTACAGCATTCTGGCTCCCAGAATCATAATGTGGAGTAGAACACAAGTATTTCCGACGTAAAATGATGAGAGGAGTCGAACGGCGCAAGCAGAATTCAAATCCGAGCCTCCGTTCGTTAGGAAATCACTGTTATATCCAAAAACCTATTTTACAGCATTCTGGCTCCCAGAGTCGCAATCTGGAATTGAACGCAAGTATTTCCGACGCAAAATGATGAGAGGAGTCGAACGGGGCAAGCTGAAATCAAATCCGAGCCTCGGTTCGTCAGGAAATCAATGTTATATCCAAAAACCTATTTTACAGCAATCTGGCTCCCAGAATCATAATGTGGAGTTGAACACAAGTATTTCCGACGCAAAATGGTGAGAGGAGTCGAACGGCGCAAGCTGAAATCAAATCCGAGCCTCCGTTCGTTAGGAAATCACTGTTATATCCAAAAACCTATTTTACAGCATTCTGGCTCCCAGAATCATAATGTGGAGTTGAACACAAGTATTTCCGACGCAAAATGGTGAGAGGAGTCGAACGGCGCAAGCTGAAATCAAATCCGAGCCTCCGTTCGTTAGGAAATCACTGTTATATCCAAAAACCTATTTTACAGCATTCTGGCTCCCAGAATCATAATGTGGAGTAGAACACAAGTATTTCCGACGCAAAATGATGAGAGGAGTCGAACGGCGCAAGCTGAAATCAAATCCGAGCCTCGGTTCGTCAGGAAATCAATGTTATATTCAAAAACCTATTTTACAGCATTCTGGCTCCCAGAATCATAATGTGGAGTAGAACACAAGTATTTCCGACGCAAAATGGTGAGAGGAGTCGAACGGCGCAAGCTGAAATCAAATCCGGGCCTCCGTTCGTTAGGAAATCACTGTTATATCCAAAAACCTATTTTACAGCATTCTGGCTCCCAGAATCATAATGTGGAGTAGAACACAAGTATTTCCGACGCAAAATGATGAGAGGAGTCGAACGGCGCAAGCTGAAATCAAATCCGAGCCTCGGTTCGTCAGGAAATCAATGTTATATCCAAAAACCTATTTTACAGCATTCTGGCTCCCAGAATCATAATGTGGAGTAGAACACAAGTATTTCCGACGCAAAATGATGAGAGGAGTCGAACGGCGCAAGCTGAAATCAAATCCGAGCCTCGGTTCGTCAGGAAATCAATGTTATATCCAAAAACCTATTTTACAGCATTCTGGCTCCCAGAATCGCAATCTGGAATTGAACACAAGTATTTCCGACGCAAAATGATGAGAGGAGTCGAACGGCGCAAGCTGAAATCAAATCCGAGCCTCGGTTCGTCAGGAAATCAATGTTATATCCAAAAACCTATTTTACAGCATTCTGGCTCCCAGAATCGCAATCTGGAATTGAACACAAGTATTTCCGACGCAAAATGATGAGAGGAGTCGAACGGCGCAAGCTGAAATCAAATCCGAGCCTCGGTTCGTCAGGAAATCAATGTTATATCCAAAAACCTATTTTACAGCATTCTGGCTCCCAGAATCGCAATCTGGAATTGAACACAAGTATTTCCGACGCAAAATGATGAGAGGAGTCGAACGGCGCAAGCAGAATTCAAATCCGAGCCTCCGTTCGTTAGGAAATCACTGTTATATCCAAAAACCTATTTTACAGCATTCTGGCTCCCAGAATCATAATGTGGAGTAGAACACAAGTATTTCCGACGCAAAATGGTGAGAGGAGTCGAACGGCGCAAGCTGAAATCAAATCCGAGCCTCGGTTCGTCAGGAAATCAATGTTATATCCAAAAACCTATTTTACAGCATTCTGGCTCCCAGAATCGCAATCTGGAATTGAACACAAGTATTTCCGACGCAAAATGATGAGAGGAGTCGAACGGCGCAAGCTGAAATCAAATCCGAGCCTCGGTTCGTCAGGAAATCAATGTTATATCCAAAAACCTATTTTACAGCAATCTGGCTCCCAGAATCATAATGTGGAGTTGAACACAAGTATTTCCGACGCAAAATGGTGAGAGGAGTCGAACGGCGCAAGCTGAAATCAAATCCGAGCCTCCGTTCGTTAGGAAATCACTGTTATATCCAAAAACCTATTTTACAGCATTCTGGCTCCCAGAATCATAATGTGGAGTTGAACACAAGTATTTCCGACGCAAAATGGTGAGAGGAGTCGAACGGCGCAAGCTGAAATCAAATCCGAGCCTCCGTTCGTTAGGAAATCACTGTTATATCCAAAAACCAATTTTACAGCATTCTGGCTCCCAGAATCATAATGTGGAGTAGAACACAAGTATTTCCGACGCAAAATGATGAGAGGAGTCGAACGGCGCAAGCTGAAATCAAATCCGAGCCTCGGTTCGTCAGGAAATCAATGTTATATCCAAAAACCTATTTTACAGCATTCTGGCTCCCAGAATCGCAATCTGGAATTGAACACAAGTATTTCCGACGCAAAATGATGAGGGGAGTCGAACGGCGCAAGCAGAATTCAAATCCGAGCCTCCGTTCGTTAGGAAATCACTGTTATATCCAAAAACCTATTTTACAGCATTCTGGCTCCCAGAATCATAATGTGGAGTAGAACACAAGTATTTCCGACGCAAAATGGTGAGAGGAGTCGAACGGCGCAAGCTGAAATCAAATCCGGGCCTCCGTTCGTTAGGAAATCACTGTTATATCCAAAAACCTATTTTACAGCATTCTGGCTCCCAGAATCGCAATCTGGAATTGAACGCAAGTATTTCCGACGCAAAATGATGAGAGGAGTCGAACGGCGCAAGCTGAAATCAAATCCGAGCCTCGGTTCGTCAGGAAATCAATGTTATATCCAAAAACCTATTTTACAGCATTCTGGCTCCCAGAATCATAATGTGGAGTAGAACACAAGTATTTCCGACGCAAAATGATGAGAGGAGTCGAACGGCGCAAGCTGAAATCAAATCCGAGCCTCGGTTCGTCAGGAAATCAATGTTATATCCAAAAACCTATTTTACAGCATTCTGGCTCCCAGAATCGCAATCTGGAATTGAACACAAGTATTTCCGACGCAAAATGATGAGAGGAGTCGAACGGCGCAAGCTGAAATCAAATCCGAGCCTCGGTTCGTCAGGAAATCAATGTTATATCCAAAAACCTATTTTACAGCATTCTGGCTCCCAGAATCGCAATCTGGAATTGAACACAAGTATTTCCGACGCAAAATGATGAGAGGAGTCGAACGGCGCAAGCTGAAATCAAATCCGAGCCTCGGTTCGTCAGGAAATCAATGTTATATCCAAAAACCTATTTTACAGCATTCTGGCTCCCAGAATCGCAATCTGGAATTGAACACAAGTATTTCCGACGCAAAATGATGAGAGGAGTCGAACGGCGCAAGCAGAATTCAAATCCGAGCCTCCGTTCGTTAGGAAATCACTGTTATATCCAAAAACCTATTTTACAGCATTCTGGCTCCCAGAATCATAATGTGGAGTAGAACACAAGTATTTCCGACGCAAAATGGTGAGAGGAGTCGAACGGCGCAAGCTGAAATCAAATCCGAGCCTCGGTTCGTCAGGAAATCAATGTTATATCCAAAAACCTATTTTACAGCATTCTGGCTCCCAGAATCGCAATCTGGAATTGAACACAAGTATTTCCGACGCAAAATGATGAGAGGAGTCGAACGGCGCAAGCAGAATTCAAATCCGAGCCTCCGTTCGTTAGGAAATCACTGTTATATCCAAAAACCTATTTTACAGCATTCTGGCTCCCAGAATCATAATGTGGAGTAGAACACAAGTATTTCCGACGCAAAATGGTGAGAGGAGTCGAACGGCGCAAGCTGAAATCAAATCCGAGCCTCGGTTCGTCAGGAAATCAATGTTATATCCAAAAACCTATTTTACAGCATTCTGGCTCCCAGAATCGCAATCTGGAATTGAACACAAGTATTTCCGACGCAAAATGATGAGAGGAGTCGAACGGCGCAAGCAGAATTCAAATCCGAGCCTCCGTTCGTTAGGAAATCACTGTTATATCCAAAAACCTATTTTACAGCATTCTGGCTCCCAGAATCATAATGTGGAGTAGAACACAAGTATTTCCGACGCAAAATGGTGAGAGGAGTCGAACGGCGCAAGCTGAAATCAAATCCGAGCCTCGGTTCGTCAGGAAATCAATGTTATATCCAAAAACCTATTTTACAGCATTCTGGCTCCCAGAATCGCAATCTGGAATTGAACGCAAGTATTTCCGACGTAAAATGATGAGAGGAGTCGAACGGCGCAAGCAGAATTCAAATCCGAGCCTCCGTTCGTTAGGAAATCACTGTTATATCCAAAAACCTATTTTACAGCATTCTGGCTCCCAGAATCATAATGTGGAGTAGAACACAAGTATTTCCGACGCAAAATGGTGAGAGGAGTCGAACGGCGCAAGCTGAAATCAAATCCGAGCCTCCGTTCGTTAGGAAATCACTGTTATATCCAAAAACCTATTTCACAGCATTCTGGCTCCCAGAGTCGCAATCTGGAATTGAACGCAAGTATTTCCGACGCAAAATGATGAGAGGAGTCGAACGGCGCAAGCTGAAATCAAATCCGAGCCTCGGTTCGTCAGGAAATCAATGTTATATCCAAAAACCTATTTTACAGCATTCTGGCTCCCAGAATCATAATGTGGAGTTGAACACAAGTATTTCCGACGCAAAATGGTGAGAGGAGTCGAACGGCGCAAGCTGAAATCAAATCCGAGCCTCCGTTCGTTAGGAAATCACTGTTATATCCAAAAACCTATTTTACAGCATTCTGGCTCCCAGAGTCGCAATCTGGAATTGAACGCAAGTATTTCCGACGTAAAATGATGAGAGGAGTCGAAAGGCGCAAGCAGAATTCAAATCCGAGCCTCCGTTCGTTAGGAAATCACTGTTATATCCAAAAACCTATTTTACAGCATTCTGGCTCCCAGAGTCGCAATCTGGAATTGAACGCAAGTATTTCCGACGCAAAATGATGAGAGGAGTCGAACGGCGCACGCAGAATTCAAATCCGAGCCTCCGTTCGTTAGGAAATCACTGTTATATCCAAAAACCTATTTTACAGCATTCTGGCTCCCAGAGTCGCAATCTGGAATTGAACGCAAGTATTTCCGACGCAAAATGATGAGAGGAGTCGAACGGCGCAAGCTGAAATCAAATCCGAGCCTCGGTTCGTCAGGAAATCAATGTTATATCCAAAAACCTATTTTACAGCATTCTGGCTCCCAGAATCATAATGTGGAGTAGAACACAAGTATTTCCGACGCAAAATGATGAGAGGAGTCGAACGGCGCAAGCTGAAATCAAATCCGAGCCTCGGTTCGTCAGGAAATCAATGTTATATCCAAAAACCTATTTTACAGCATTCTGGCTCCCAGAATAGCAATCTGGAATTGAACGCAAGTATTTCCGACGCAAAATGATGAGAGGAGTCGAACGGCGCAAGCTGAAATCAAATCCGAGCCTCCGTTCGTTAGGAAATCACTGTTATATCCAAAAACCTATTTTACAGCATTCTGGCTCCCAGAATCG
Organism: Ectemnius cavifrons; assembly: GCA_964023945.1. NCBI lineage: Eukaryota > Metazoa > Arthropoda > Insecta > Hymenoptera > Crabronidae > Ectemnius > Ectemnius cavifrons. The sequence continues at coordinate 55,820 of CAXIEQ010000205.1, read as the reverse complement.
CAATCTGGAATTGAACACAAGTATTTCCGACGCAAAATGATGAGAGGAGTCGAACGGCGCAAGCAGAATTCAAATCCGAGCCTCCGTTCGTTAGGAAATCACTGTTATATCCAAAAACCTATTTTACAGCATTCTGGCTCCCAGAATCGCAATCTGGAATTGAACGCAAGTATTTCCGACGCAAAATGATGAGAGGAGTCGAACGGCGCAAGCTGAAATCAAATCCGAGCCTCGGTTCGTCAGGAAATCAATGTTATATCCAAAAACCTATTTTACAGCATTCTGGCTCCCAGAATCATAATGTGGAGTAGAACACAAGTATTTCCGACGTAAAATGATGAGAGGAGTCGAACGGCGCAAGCAGAATTCAAATCCGAGCCTCCGTTCGTTAGGAAATCACTGTTATATCCAAAAACCTATTTTACAGCATTCTGGCTCCCAGAGTCGCAATCTGGAATTGAACGCAAGTATTTCCGACGCAAAATGATGAGAGGAGTCGAACGGCGCAAGCTGAAATCAAATCCGAGCCTCGGTTCGTCAGGAAATCAATGTTATATCCAAAAACCTATTTTACAGCAATCTGGCTCCCAGAATCATAATGTGGAGTTGAACATGTGACGGCTGCCTCAATAATTAACGGCATTTATATTTACCTTATGTATATTCGTACCGATCTTATACTTACCTTAAGCCTAACCATAGGCACCGTAAATCATTAAGCAAAGAACCAGGCGAACGCCTGCTCGCGCCTAAAAGCGCAAACACCTCGAAGACAGATATCCCCCTCCCCCTTCCCCGCGCACCCCCTCGTCCACAAGCTGACCTCCCCCCTCCCCGCATACCCCCTCGTCTACAAGCTGACCTCCCCCGCACCCCCCCTGAGATCCCACAGTCCCAGAAACCCCCTCATCTATCTACTCCCTCTCACTCACTCCTGCGACCGTAGCGCGCCGCCGAAGGTCCGAGCAGGGGTATATAAAGGGCGCCGCGCAGCCCAGTAGTCAGTCGCAGTCTTGAGTCTTCAGTTTTAAGTTTAAGTCTTCAGTAAGTCAGAACCCGCAGTCTTAAGTCAGTCTTCAGTCTTAAGTCTTAACCCAGAGTCTTAATAAGACAGTCGTAACGAGTAACGTCTCTCCGATACAGTCCAGATCCGCTCTGCTGTATTCGCGAATCCTGCTACACAGTCTAGATCCGCTCTGCTGTGCACGCTAGCATAAGACAGCCTAGGTCCGCCCTGCTGCTCTCGAAACCGTGCGTAACCGCCAACCACGAGTTTCAATATCGACGCTACCAGTTAACACTGTATCCATCAAAGTGCAAGTTCAATACAAGTTATTAAGTGAAACACTCTTCTTCACTGATTCTCTTCCTTTAAAATCATCCACTCCTCAGAATCTCTTTCTTGCCAACTCTCAACTCTTGCAACGGCATCCAGGTGATAGGTGAAGGCACGTCTTTCACTCTCGCTACATACATACAAAGTAATCTGTGAGGGCAAGTCCGGCACGATTACTTTTACACACAAAGTCGACTCTGTGAGGGCAAGTCCGGCACGAGCACGATTACACTCATCGCACAAAAACACACTCATGTCCAAAGCACGACGAGGGGGACGCAAGTTCCAGATTCAAAAGCTCGCAAGAGCATTCTACCAAACAGCCGATCAATCCGGCCTTTTAGGCATTCCTCTAACTCCTACTGTACTAACTTCCTTACCTGTACGAGTTTCCTTTCCCTCCGCCCAACAACCTAAGAGTATCGCTCCAGTTGAACCAGCAAAAGTGACACATCGCTTAATTCCAATCACCGTGGATATCTCCAGACCCACCACACAGCAGCTCTGGGCCAGAGAGAAACAGAGGAGGCTAGCCGACAAGATTCGACAGTTGTTCGGCACCACAGACGTTTTGGATTTATAACTCAGGTGACATTCCTTTCGCTCTCTACGCGCGTTCCACCGTTCAGTGAATCGACCGACGACTGAGATCCCGAGCAGAGCGCTTAAGTGCGTTGGCTCAAAATATAAACTTAAAGTGATCGAAGTGCGCGAGTCGGATAAAATAGTTTTTTTGGCCGAGCGGCACTCCGGCACGTAACAAATTTGGTGACAGCGGTGGGATACCAAGTCGTCTGTTGGCACCTACACTATGGACACGCGTTCAAAGACAAAGGAGATGTCAGCCGCCGAGTTGCAACAAGTGGAACAGGCGCTGAACGTAAAACAAAACACGCTCAGGGAACAGAGCATCGCCATCCAGCAAAGAGAACAGCAGCTCGAGGAATCGCTGAGGGAACAGAACGTGCAGATGCAGGAAAAGGCCAGAGCCCTTGCCGAAAAAGAAAGAGAAATCCATGAGCGAACGTGTCATTTGGAACAAATGGCAGCCCAACAAAGACAGCGCGAGTCTCCTTCCCGAAGTGAGAGCTCTGCGACAACAATACGGGAACCAGCGGCTAGTAAAACAGCCGATACGACGAATCTTCAAGCTTTGCGTAAAGAAATCAATACCCTTAAAGCGGCAATTGCTAACATGCAGACATTGCCGGCGACACCGTCAACCTTCGCCTTACCCCACGAACCGCCAATGTTGCCTCCACGAGTGCATCTCCCAGCAGAAAGACCAGCCGAATCAGACATCTACCAAGGAACCATCTCGATCCGAGAAGCCGTGGAGACGATTCCCGTCTTCGATGGAGCCAATATACCCGTACTGCAGTTCATTAGGGCATGCAGACGAGCACGTGATTTGGTGCCTCGAACCGCTGAGAGGAACTTGACAAAATTAATAACAAATAAGCTACGCGGCCGTGCCTTCTTAGCTGTAGAAGACGAACCGTGTGACACAGTGCTCCAGTTAATTGACATAGTTCAGTGTTCGTTCGGTGTGGCAAAATCCGTCGATCAGTATCGCGGGGAATTAAGCTGCTCTTTCAAAGGTCCACACGAACACATATTGGACTACGTGAGCAGAGTGAAGGACATCCGATCCGCTATCTTGGATTGTGAACGTCGCAGTCGGGGTCTGTTGACACAAGGGCTCGAAGAAGAGATTAACGAGCTCACTATCAGGTCATTCTGCGAAGGCTTACCGTTCGACATGCGAATCCAGATGACACCGGCGGAGTACATGACACCGTTCGACGCCTTCTCACATGCAAAAACCATCGCTAAGAGAATGGAACTGGATCACGAGCGATATGGACAGCCGAGATACCAGCTCCCAATCTCTCGGCCCTACCACAGCGACCGTGGTAACACTCACCACGGGATATCAGAGAGTCGTCACCAAGGACCACAGAGACCACCAGCATACCCGAGACAAGAGCCGCAGAGGATGTATCCCGATCGACGACAATACGATCCGCCGATGCAGCGTCCTCCGGACAGCCTTCGCTTCAAGGACCGAGCCTCAGCACCACGCAACCATCCTGAAGACAGCAGACTTCCGCGCAAGACCTGTACATATTGTAAGTACACTGGCCATACCGTAGACGAATGTCGGAAGAGGCAATACGCCATGCGTCAGGGAAACGAGGCCGGCCCTTCTCGCCGAACGGACCTTCGAGAAACTCGGGCCGCTTCCCCGAACCCGGTCCGATCAATAACGATAGTCGAAAGCCAGACCCCCTCAGGGTCAGCACAGTAAAGTTATCCGATATCTCTCAAGTACCGACTGTATATCTGTCGGCACCCGAACTCATAAGCGCAACGAGCCTCATGGCAGACACAGGCGCCGAGCCTAATATAATCAAACTCTCCGCTCTCAAAGATAGTTATGACACACGCGATAAGATTAAGCTGGTCGGCATCACGTCCGGTTATCTCGATACCTTAGGCACAATCAACATTACTCTGCTTGGCCACCCCGTCAAATTTCGAGTAGTGCCCGACACATTCCCGATTAAACAATCCGGAATATTAGGAGCAAACTTCTTTAATAACCATGGCTCAATAAACTTTCGCGACAAAGAAATTACATGGAGAGGCTATCACATCGCGTTCTATACGAATGATAGAATAGACGTACCAGCACGATCCCGCAAAGTGATCCGAGCTCTGGTCACTAACCCTCACGTTGACCAGGGATTCGTAAGTCTGCAAAATCAAGACGGGATAATCTGGGGCAATGCCGTAGTTAGGAACACGCGAGGCAGAACGTGTCTTTGCATAATAAACACCACCGAGGCATCCGTACGAATGGAACCTCCCGTGGTCAATCTGCTTGACTTTGAAGAGGCGAATTCCAAGGCAGCAACTCTAGGGCCTGCATTGGAACATCGCAATGTAAATCAAGCAGACCTTCAGCTCCACGCGGACGGGCCAACCCTAGGGCACCCAGCTGCGTTGAGCTGTAGCACAGTAAAATCTTACGAGCGAACTCAGGAGGTCTTAAAATTGCTTCGCATTGACCATCTCAATGCCGAAGAACTAAGCCACGTGAAGGATATAGTCGAGGAGAACTCGGATCTGTTTCACATCACAGGAGATAAGCTGGGTTATACAAACGTATTCCGACATAGCATTCCAACCACCGATAGCCTTCCCATAAACACTAAGCAATACAGATACCCACCAGTTCATAAAGACGAGATTACCAAGCAAGTTAATGAATTACTAGATAACGCCATTATACAGCCCTCAACTTCTCCTTACAACAGTCCCCTCTGGATTGTTCCGAAAAAACCAGACTCGCAGGGCAATAAACGCTGGAGAATGGTTATAGATTTTAGAGCGCTAAACGAAAAAACCATTGGCGATGCCTACCCACTGCCAAACATTAACGAGATCTTAGACCAACTAGGCGGTGCAAAATACTTCTCAGTTTTCGATCTAGCGTCAGGTTTTCACCAGATCAAAATGGACAGTAAGGACATGGAGAAGACCGCCTTCTCCACTCCTTACGGGCACTATGAATACACCAGAATGCCATTCGGTTTAAAGAACGCGCCAGCCACCTTCCAAAGGCTGATGAACACGGTTCTATCCGGTCTCCAAGGCCTAGAGGCATTCGTATACTTAGACGATATAGTCCTGTATGCCAGCTCACTCACAGAGCACCGAATCAAATTTAACAAACTAGCTGCTAGGCTGCGTCAAGCCACTCTTACGCTACAGCCAGACAAGTGCGAGTTTTTGCGCCATGAAGTAACTTACTTAGGACATATTATAGGCAGGTCAGGCGTGCGACCTGATCCAAAGAAATTAACAGCAGTGAAAGACTTCCCGAGGCCAAAGAACGCCAAAAATATAAAGCAGTTTCTCGGACTCGCCGGTTACTACCGTCGTTTTATTCCCCAATTCTCCAAGATCAGTAAACCGCTAACGAACCTGTTAAAGAAAGATATTCCGTTCAAATGGGACGGTGCGCAAAACGAGGCCTTCGTAACACTCAGGGACAAATTATGCGAAGAACCGATCCTACAATACCCTGACTTTTCCAAAGATTTCGCAGTTACCACAGATGCGTCGGGTCTAGCAATCGGAGGCGTACTAAGCCAAGGTATCATAGGAAAAGATTTGCCTATTTCATACGCGTCACGACTCCTTAACCCTGCCGAACAAAATTATTCGACCATCGAGAAGGAGCTGCTTGCGATCGTTTACTGTGTGCAACAGTTCAGACCATATTTATTCGGACGACGGTTCAAGTTAGTCACCGACCATAAACCCTTGGTATGGATCCACTCGGTGAAGGATCCAACGTCACGCCTAGTAAGATGGCGTCTAAAATTAGCCGAGTATGAGTACGACGTCATTTACAAGGCAGGGTCAGTAAATCTCAATGCTGACGCCCTCTCCCGCAATCCTCCGCCCGCACCAATCCCTACCTTCCCCATCTCGTCGGACTCCAGTGACGACATCTTCTCGCGTCGGCCATCGCGACCACGCCTCCCGTCTCCAACTGGAGAAGCTTCCTCACCAATGGCAGAGGAGGACACGACAACCGACCGCTCATTGGACGACCCAGGCAGCCCAATGACAGCTCAGGAACAACCTCTCCCGTCTACTTCTGACAACCAATCGGAGAGCACGGAGGAAGAGACCACTCGAAACTCCGACTCAGAGTCCTCACCAGAGGAAATCCTTGAGCGAGAAAATATCCCGTACGAACTAGAACCACCACCAAGGATGATCGAAACCAGAGAGTCAATCCTCTCGAGGAGAGACAACCTGGTCACTACCTTAACAATGCGAGGCGAACCAGTGGGCAAAGGCCCCACCGAACTATACGGTCTCAAGGACTTCCCCAAGCTGGAACCTACCATTGAGAACCGCTGTACCACAGCTGACTATAGAGGCTTCAAAATCATCGGTCTACCCGTTAAAACCAACCACACTCACCAAGTCGACATGGAGGATCTGCAGGAGTGCATCAAATCCTTACGCGACGTCACCGATGAATTAAGCCTACCTACCATTAGCATTTCCAAAGGCTGTATCGACAACGTTCCGTTCACCACCGTCAGAAGATTACTGCATAGGATCTTCACCGGCTCCAATACTAAGATCATAATTTGTCAAGGGGTCATAACCACTCCCCCAGAAGAACAGCGACCAAACATCGTGAAGGAGAACCACAGTTCGACCATTGGAGGCCACAAGGGCGTGACCAAAACCTACGCTCGCATCCGACAGACATTCAATTGGCCCGGACTCAAAGACGACGTCCGCAATTATATCAAAACATGCGTAGGCTGTCAAACGAAGAAGATGGTGCGCTTAAAGACCCGTCAGCCAATGACACTCACTGACACTCCCGGAAACGCCTTCGACAAAGTCGCACTGGACATTGTCGGACCGCTTCCACCCTCTCCTTCGAATAAGACCCATATACTCACCATTCAGGATCTCCTAACCAAGTACTCCATAGCAGTTCCCCTTCAACAAACCACCAGCAAGGATATCTCTGACGCCTTCATAAATAATTTCGTATGCATATTCGGATCCCCCAAAGCGATCTTAACAGATCAAGGAACTAACTTCACGTCCGCATTCCTAAAACATGTCGCGAAGAGATTCCGAATAAATCAAGTCAAGACGACAGCTTTTCATCCACAGTCAAACGGCTCGCTAGAACGGTCTCACCAGGTTCTCGTGGAGTATCTAAAACAATATGTAAGCAATAGAAACGATTGGGACGCATGGCTGAATATGGCTATGTTCTCTTACAACACCAGTCTGCACGAAGGGACCAAATACACTCCTTATGAGTTAGTCTTCGGAGTCCTGGCACGTACACCTTCCGAAGTCGCTCCAGTCGCCCCTTCGACTGACGAAACGTGCGCAGCTTATTTAGAAGCCCTGAACGAACGCCTACGAGTCATACGGGATAGCGCTAGAGTACATCTGGAACAGTCCAAAATAAAGTCTAAAACATATTACGATAAGTTAGTAAGACCTAAGAATTTCAAGGTAGGAGACAAGGTGTACTTACTAAAAGAACCCCGTAAAGGAAAATTTGACGATCAATATATGGGACCCTATCTCATCATTGAAATTCTCAGTTCAACCAATGTTAAGATAAGAATAAAGAATAGAGATAAGATAGTACATACCAACAAGCTGAAACCAGCTTACTAAGCCCTGAAAGAAAAAGAAGTGTTAGTCATAAGCTAAATAATATATCCCCCCCAAGCAACAAGCTACACCCCCACTAAGGGACGAAAAGACTGATAACGAACAGTATAAGACTCAGTGTTGCAACCCCAGTGCCCCATTCTCGTCCAAGAGTTCCTGAAGTGAACATCCATCACCATGAACACCCAAAGTGTCTTGCTGCTCACGCTCCTAGTGCTGTGCGCGAGTGCCAACGCTCTCATTGGTTACGACTGCGGAGGGCAGGGACTTAACGTCACTACCATCTCAGCTATAGACGTGGCCAATTGCGACACTGCTAACGTAGTGCCTATAGAGGAACAGATCCCGATCCAACTGCTGCAGATATCCGACTACGCCTACACGGACGTCATCCAATGCTTGGTCGAGATAGACCGCACGATCACGTACTGTGGAATGAACTCCCACATCTCGTTCGTACAAAATGGACGACGGGTCTACCTCCACACCACCAGCTTAAAGACATGCAGAGAAATGCAGGCAACAGGACTACTGTACTTAGGCGGCTCCACGCAGATTACCGGTCTCAAATCCAATACCACAGACTGGAGGAGCCTAACTCTGGCTGGCACCTATGGAAATGACGGGAAGTGCCAAGGAGTTCAGTACAGCGATCCGTTTGGAACCTGGGACAACGTGGCTGTCCAAGCATCGGTCAAAATCACACTGTCCAACTACCACGCCCCAGTTAAAATGAACGGCTTCCAAGTGGTCCTCGCCTCAGGCAAGCATTGCCCAATGGACGAAGGGTACTGCCTCGACAGTGATATCGGCGACGCGTACTGGTCACCCATACCAATTGACAGCTGTCAGTTCACTAAGTACGATGTCCTGTACGACGGATTGGCCAAGAAGGTCACAACACAAGATTCCAACACGCCCATCATGTATTCTGTCACCAGCAGAGACACTACGTTCGCCCTAACCAAGACCACCGAGACTAACCTGTGCGGTTACACCCTGGCAAACACCGAGCATCCAAAACTACTCGTACTCGAGATTAAAAAGGGAATGACTTTCAAACAGCGAAACAAAGTCTCTGTGGACAACCTGGATATCTTCTCCTACGTCAACTCTAAGTTCATATACGTGGAGAAGCACCTCAAGACTCAGCTCACCACACTGTACCAAGATGTGATGGCACAAAAGTGCGCCTTAGAGAAACAAATTCTGAAGAATGCACTCTCGCTAGCCAACACAGCACCCACTGAGATGGCCTATGCTATAATGAAGGCACCAGGCTATACCGCCATTACTGCAGGGGAAGCGATACATATAGTGAAGTGCATCCCAGTCACCTGCAAAATAAGGAATACCGAACACTGCTATCACGAGCTTCCAGTGACGCACCAGAATAGCAGCTATTTTCTGGCGCCCAGATCCAGGACCTTGCAGAGGACGGGCACTATCAGAGACTGCAATGAACTATTACCGGTGATGTACCAAATTCACGACACCTGGTACAAACTTTTACCGAAACCAGTAGAAGCATTGGCACCGCATAGAATTCAGCCTCTCACGAAGCCAAAGTGGAAATATATCAGTCCTTCCACACTGGCAACCAACGGGATCTATACGGAGGGAGACATTGATCGCCTTCGTGAACACATTATGTTCCCACTAGAAAAACCTGCAATGATCAATACCATTGCACAGGGCGCCATGGGACGACACATCCCGCCAGGTACTGTCACTCTAGAGAGATTCCTGGACGAGAACGCGCTCAACACCATCGCCGAACACACAGGCGCGAAGATATGGAACGGATTTCTCACCTTCGGATCCGCCAGTGCCGGGATCATCGGGATATTTATGATCTTGCGGCTAATCAAGTTCATGGTAGACACCATCATTCACGGCTACGCACTCCACTCGGTATACGGCTGGAGTATCCACCTGTTGGGAGCAGTCTGGAGTTCCATAACGCACTTGCTAATCCACCTGGCTCACCCAACGCCAACCAGGGTAACAGCGGACGAGGAAGCGGCAGTCGAAATGACGACTCCTACATCGCCCGAAGAAAAAGCCGGAACTACTCCTCACTACACAGGCCTTCGTGCTTACCTTCAGGAAAATGCCGGGCATTAGCCCAGACATTTTTCACTGAGGGGGGAGGTGTGACGGCTGCCTCAATAATTAACGGCATTTATATTTACCTTATGTATATTCGTACCGATCTTATACTTACCTTAAGCCTAACCATAGGCACCGTAAATCATTAAGCAAAGAACCAGGCGAACGCCTGCTCGCGCCTAAAAGCGCAAACACCTCGAAGACAGATATCCCCCTCCCCCTTCCCCGCGCACCCCCTCGTCCACAAGCTGACCTCCCCCCTCCCCGCATACCCCCTCGTCTACAAGCTGACCTCCCCCGCACCCCCCCTGAGATCCCACAGTCCCAGAAACCCCCTCATCTATCTACTCCCTCTCACTCACTCCTGCGACCGTAGCGCGCCGCCGAAGGTCCGAGCAGGGGTATATAAAGGGCGCCGCGCAGCCCAGTAGTCAGTCGCAGTCTTGAGTCTTCAGTTTTAAGTTTAAGTCTTCAGTAAGTCAGAACCCGCAGTCTTAAGTCAGTCTTCAGTCTTAAGTCTTAACCCAGAGTCTTAATAAGACAGTCGTAACGAGTAACGTCTCTCCGATACAGTCCAGATCCGCTCTGCTGTATTCGCGAATCCTGCTACACAGTCTAGATCCGCTCTGCTGTGCACGCTAGCATAAGACAGCCTAGGTCCGCCCTGCTGCTCTCGAAACCGTGCGTAACCGCCAACCACGAGTTTCAATATCGACGCTACCAGTTAACACTGTATCCATCAAAGTGCAAGTTCAATACAAGTTATTAAGTGAAACACTCTTCTTCACTGATTCTCTTCCTTTAAAATCATCCACTCCTCAGAATCTCTTTCTTGCCAACTCTCAACTCTTGCAACGGCATCCAGGTGATAGGTGAAGGCACGTCTTTCACTCTCGCTACATACATACAAAGTAATCTGTGAGGGCAAGTCCGGCACGATTACTTTTACACACAAAGTCGACTCTGTGAGGGCAAGTCCGGCACGAGCACGATTACACTCATCGCACAAAAACACACTCATGTCCAAAGCACGACGAGGGGGACGCAAGTTCCAGATTCAAAAGCTCGCAAGAGCATTCTACCAAACAGCCGATCAATCCGGCCTTTTAGGCATTCCTCTAACTCCTACTGTACTAACTTCCTTACCTGTACGAGTTTCCTTTCCCTCCGCCCAACAACCTAAGAGTATCGCTCCAGTTGAACCAGCAAAAGTGACACATCGCTTAATTCCAATCACCGTGGATATCTCCAGACCCACCACACAGCAGCTCTGGGCCAGAGAGAAACAGAGGAGGCTAGCCGACAAGATTCGACAGTTGTTCGGCACCACAGACGTTTTGGATTTATAACTCAGGTGACATTCCTTTCGCTCTCTACGCGCGTTCCACCGTTCAGTGAATCGACCGACGACTGAGATCCCGAGCAGAGCGCTTAAGTGCGTTGGCTCAAAATATAAACTTAAAGTGATCGAAGTGCGCGAGTCGGATAAAATAGTTTTTTTGGCCGAGCGGCACTCCGGCACGTAACAAATTTGGTGACAGCGGTGGGATACCAAGTCGTCTGTTGGCACCTACACTATGGACACGCGTTCAAAGACAAAGGAGATGTCAGCCGCCGAGTTGCAACAAGTGGAACAGGCGCTGAACGTAAAACAAAACACGCTCAGGGAACAGAGCATCGCCATCCAGCAAAGAGAACAGCAGCTCGAGGAATCGCTGAGGGAACAGAACGTGCAGATGCAGGAAAAGGCCAGAGCCCTTGCCGAAAAAGAAAGAGAAATCCATGAGCGAACGTGTCATTTGGAACAAATGGCAGCCCAACAAAGACAGCGCGAGTCTCCTTCCCGAAGTGAGAGCTCTGCGACAACAATACGGGAACCAGCGGCTAGTAAAACAGCCGATACGACGAATCTTCAAGCTTTGCGTAAAGAAATCAATACCCTTAAAGCGGCAATTGCTAACATGCAGACATTGCCGGCGACACCGTCAACCTTCGCCTTACCCCACGAACCGCCAATGTTGCCTCCACGAGTGCATCTCCCAGCAGAAAGACCAGCCGAATCAGACATCTACCAAGGAACCATCTCGATCCGAGAAGCCGTGGAGACGATTCCCGTCTTCGATGGAGCCAATATACCCGTACTGCAGTTCATTAGGGCATGCAGACGAGCACGTGATTTGGTGCCTCGAACCGCTGAGAGGAACTTGACAAAATTAATAACAAATAAGCTACGCGGCCGTGCCTTCTTAGCTGTAGAAGACGAACCGTGTGACACAGTGCTCCAGTTAATAGACATAGTTCAGTGTTCGTTCGGTGTGGCAAAATCCGTCGATCAGTATCGCGGGGAATTAAGCTGCTCTTTCAAAGGTCCACACGAACACATATTGGACTACGTGAGCAGAGTGAAGGACATCCGATCCGCTATCTTGGATTGTGAACGTCGCAGTCGGGGTCTGTTGACACAAGGGCTCGAAGAAGAGATTAACGAGCTCACTATCAGGTCATTCTGCGAAGGCTTACCGTTCGACATGCGAATCCAGATGACACCGGCGGAGTACATGACACCGTTCGACGCCTTCTCACATGCAAAAACCATCGCTAAGAGAATGGAACTGGATCACGAGCGATATGGACAGCCGAGATACCAGCTCCCAATCTCTCGGCCCTACCACAGCGACCGTGGTAACACTCACCACGGGATATCAGAGAGTCGTCACCAAGGACCACAGAGACCACCAGCATACCCGAGACAAGAGCCGCAGAGGATGTATCCCGATCGACGACAATACGATCCGCCGATGCAGCGTCCTCCGGACAGCCTTCGCTTCAAGGACCGAGCCTCAGCACCACGCAACCATCCTGAAGACAGCAGACTTCCGCGCAAGACCTGTACATATTGTAAGTACACTGGCCATACCGTAGACGAATGTCGGAAGAGGCAATACGCCATGCGTCAGGGAAACGAGGCCGGCCCTTCTCGCCGAACGGACCTTCGAGAAACTCGGGCCGCTTCCCCGAACCCGGTCCGATCAATAACGATAGTCGAAAGCCAGACCCCCTCAGGGTCAGCACAGTAAAGTTATCCGATATCTCTCAAGTACCGACTGTATATCTGTCGGCACCCGAACTCATAAGCGCAACGAGCCTCATGGCAGACACAGGCGCCGAGCCTAATATAATCAAACTCTCCGCTCTCAAAGATAGTTATGACACACGCGATAAGATTAAGCTGGTCGGCATCACGTCCGGTTATCTCGATACCTTAGGCACAATCAACATTACTCTGCTTGGCCACCCCGTCAAATTTCGAGTAGTGCCCGACACATTCCCGATTAAACAATCCGGAATATTAGGAGCAAACTTCTTTAATAACCATGGCTCAATAAACTTTCGCGACAAAGAAATTACATGGAGAGGCTATCACATCGCGTTCTATACGAATGATAGAATAGACGTACCAGCACGATCCCGCAAAGTGATCCGAGCTCTGGTCACTAACCCTCACGTTGACCAGGGATTCGTAAGTCTGCAAAATCAAGACGGGATAATCTGGGGCAATGCCGTAGTTAGGAACACGCGAGGCAGAACGTGTCTTTGCATAATAAACACCACCGAGGCATCCGTACGAATGGAACCTCCCGTGGTCAATCTGCTTGACTTTGAAGAGGCGAATTCCAAGGCAGCAACTCTAGGGCCTGCATTGGAACATCGCAATGTAAATCAAGCAGACCTTCAGCTCCACGCGGACGGGCCAACCCTAGGGCACCCAGCTGCGTTGAGCTGTAGCACAGTAAAATCTTACGAGCGAACTCAGGAGGTCTTAAAATTGCTTCGCATTGACCATCTCAATGCCGAAGAACTAAGCCACGTGAAGGATATAGTCGAGGAGAACTCGGATCTGTTTCACATCACAGGAGATAAGCTGGGTTATACAAACGTATTCCGACATAGCATTCCAACCACCGATAGCCTTCCCATAAACACTAAGCAATACAGATACCCACCAGTTCATAAAGACGAGATTACCAAGCAAGTTAATGAATTACTAGATAACGCCATTATACAGCCCTCAACTTCTCCTTACAACAGTCCCCTCTGGATTGTTCCGAAAAAACCAGACTCGCAGGGCAATAAACGCTGGAGAATGGTTATAGATTTTAGAGCGCTAAACGAAAAAACCATTGGCGATGCCTACCCACTGCCAAACATTAACGAGATCTTAGACCAACTAGGCGGTGCAAAATACTTCTCAGTTTTCGATCTAGCGTCAGGTTTTCACCAGATCAAAATGGACAGTAAGGACATGGAGAAGACCGCCTTCTCCACTCCTTACGGGCACTATGAATACACCAGAATGCCATTCGGTTTAAAGAACGCGCCAGCCACCTTCCAAAGGCTGATGAACACGGTTCTATCCGGTCTCCAAGGCCTAGAGGCATTCGTATACTTAGACGATATAGTCCTGTATGCCAGCTCACTCACAGAGCACCGAATCAAATTTAACAAACTAGCTGCTAGGCTGCGTCAAGCCACTCTTACGCTACAGCCAGACAAGTGCGAGTTTTTGCGCCATGAAGTAACTTACTTAGGACATATTATAGGCAGGTCAGGCGTGCGACCTGATCCAAAGAAATTAACAGCAGTGAAAGACTTCCCGAGGCCAAAGAACGCCAAAAATATAAAGCAGTTTCTCGGACTCGCCGGTTACTACCGTCGTTTTATTCCCCAATTCTCCAAGATCAGTAAACCGCTAACGAACCTGTTAAAGAAAGATATTCCGTTCAAATGGGACGGTGCGCAAAACGAGGCCTTCGTAACACTCAGGGACAAATTATGCGAAGAACCGATCCTACAATACCCTGACTTTTCCAAAGATTTCGCAGTTACCACAGATGCGTCGGGTCTAGCAATCGGAGGCGTACTAAGCCAAGGTATCATAGGAAAAGATTTGCCTATTTCATACGCGTCACGACTCCTTAACCCTGCCGAACAAAATTATTCGACCATCGAGAAGGAGCTGCTTGCGATCGTTTACTGTGTGCAACAGTTCAGACCATATTTATTCGGACGACGGTTCAAGTTAGTCACCGACCATAAACCCTTGGTATGGATCCACTCGGTGAAGGATCCAACGTCACGCCTAGTAAGATGGCGTCTAAAATTAGCCGAGTATGAGTACGACGTCATTTACAAGGCAGGGTCAGTAAATCTCAATGCTGACGCCCTCTCCCGCAATCCTCCGCCCGCACCAATCCCTACCTTCCCCATCTCGTCGGACTCCAGTGACGACATCTTCTCGCGTCGGCCATCGCGACCACGCCTCCCGTCTCCAACTGGAGAAGCTTCCTCACCAATGGCAGAGGAGGACACGACAACCGACCGCTCATTGGACGACCCAGGCAGCCCAATGACAGCTCAGGAACAACCTCTCCCGTCTACTTCTGACAACCAATCGGAGAGCACGGAGGAAGAGACCACTCGAAACTCCGACTCAGAGTCCTCACCAGAGGAAATCCTTGAGCGAGAAAATATCCCGTACGAACTAGAACCACCACCAAGGATGATCGAAACCAGAGAGTCAATCCTCTCGAGGAGAGACAACCTGGTCACTACCTTAACAATGCGAGGCGAACCAGTGGGCAAAGGCCCCACCGAACTATACGGTCTCAAGGACTTCCCCAAGCTGGAACCTACCATTGAGAACCGCTGTACCACAGCTGACTATAGAGGCTTCAAAATCATCGGTCTACCCGTTAAAACCAACCACACTCACCAAGTCGACATGGAGGATCTGCAGGAGTGCATCAAATCCTTACGCGACGTCACCGATGAATTAAGCCTACCTACCATTAGCATTTCCAAAGGCTGTATCGACAACGTTCCGTTCACCACCGTCAGAAGATTACTGCATAGGATCTTCACCGGCTCCAATACTAAGATCATAATTTGTCAAGGGGTCATAACCACTCCCCCAGAAGAACAGCGACCAAACATCGTGAAGGAGAACCACAGTTCGACCATTGGAGGCCACAAGGGCGTGACCAAAACCTACGCTCGCATCCGACAGACATTCAATTGGCCCGGACTCAAAGACGACGTCCGCAATTATATCAAAACATGCGTAGGCTGTCAAACGAAGAAGATGGTGCGCTTAAAGACCCGTCAGCCAATGACACTCACTGACACTCCCGGAAACGCCTTCGACAAAGTCGCACTGGACATTGTCGGACCGCTTCCACCCTCTCCTTCGAATAAGACCCATATACTCACCATTCAGGATCTCCTAACCAAGTACTCCATAGCAGTTCCCCTTCAACAAACCACCAGCAAGGATATCTCTGACGCCTTCATAAATAATTTCGTATGCATATTCGGATCCCCCAAAGCGATCTTAACAGATCAAGGAACTAACTTCACGTCCGCATTCCTAAAACATGTCGCGAAGAGATTCCGAATAAATCAAGTCAAGACGACAGCTTTTCATCCACAGTCAAACGGCTCGCTAGAACGGTCTCACCAGGTTCTCGTGGAGTATCTAAAACAATATGTAAGCAATAGAAACGATTGGGACGCATGGCTGAATATGGCTATGTTCTCTTACAACACCAGTCTGCACGAAGGGACCAAATACACTCCTTATGAGTTAGTCTTCGGAGTCCTGGCACGTACACCTTCCGAAGTCGCTCCAGTCGCCCCTTCGACTGACGAAACGTGCGCAGCTTATTTAGAAGCCCTGAACGAACGCCTACGAGTCATACGGGATAGCGCTAGAGTACATCTGGAACAGTCCAAAATAAAGTCTAAAACATATTACGATAAGTTAGTAAGACCTAAGAATTTCAAGGTAGGAGACAAGGTGTACTTACTAAAAGAACCCCGTAAAGGAAAATTTGACGATCAATATATGGGACCCTATCTCATCATTGAAATTCTCAGTTCAACCAATGTTAAGATAAGAATAAAGAATAGAGATAAGATAGTACATACCAACAAGCTGAAACCAGCTTACTAAGCCCTGAAAGAAAAAGAAGTGTTAGTCATAAGCTAAATAATATATCCCCCCCAAGCAACAAGCTACACCCCCACTAAGGGACGAAAAGACTGATAACGAACAGTATAAGACTCAGTGTTGCAACCCCAGTGCCCCATTCTCGTCCAAGAGTTCCTGAAGTGAACATCCATCACCATGAACACCCAAAGTGTCTTGCTGCTCACGCTCCTAGTGCTGTGCGCGAGTGCCAACGCTCTCATTGGTTACGACTGCGGAGGGCAGGGACTTAACGTCACTACCATCTCAGCTATAGACGTGGCCAATTGCGACACTGCTAACGTAGTGCCTATAGAGGAACAGATCCCGATCCAACTGCTGCAGATATCCGACTACGCCTACACGGACGTCATCCAATGCTTGGTCGAGATAGACCGCACGATCACGTACTGTGGAATGAACTCCCACATCTCGTTCGTACAAAATGGACGACGGGTCTACCTCCACACCACCAGCTTAAAGACATGCAGAGAAATGCAGGCAACAGGACTACTGTACTTAGGCGGCTCCACGCAGATTACCGGTCTCAAATCCAATACCACAGACTGGAGGAGCCTAACTCTGGCTGGCACCTATGGAAATGACGGGAAGTGCCAAGGAGTTCAGTACAGCGATCCGTTTGGAACCTGGGACAACGTGGCTGTCCAAGCATCGGTCAAAATCACACTGTCCAACTACCACGCCCCAGTTAAAATGAACGGCTTCCAAGTGGTCCTCGCCTCAGGCAAGCATTGCCCAATGGACGAAGGGTACTGCCTCGACAGTGATATCGGCGACGCGTACTGGTCACCCATACCAATTGACAGCTGTCAGTTCACTAAGTACGATGTCCTGTACGACGGATTGGCCAAGAAGGTCACAACACAAGATTCCAACACGCCCATCATGTATTCTGTCACCAGCAGAGACACTACGTTCGCCCTAACCAAGACCACCGAGACTAACCTGTGCGGTTACACCCTGGCAAACACCGAGCATCCAAAACTACTCGTACTCGAGATTAAAAAGGGAATGACTTTCAAACAGCGAAACAAAGTCTCTGTGGACAACCTGGATATCTTCTCCTACGTCAACTCTAAGTTCATATACGTGGAGAAGCACCTCAAGACTCAGCTCACCACACTGTACCAAGATGTGATGGCACAAAAGTGCGCCTTAGAGAAACAAATTCTGAAGAATGCACTCTCGCTAGCCAACACAGCACCCACTGAGATGGCCTATGCTATAATGAAGGCACCAGGCTATACCGCCATTACTGCAGGGGAAGCGATACATATAGTGAAGTGCATCCCAGTCACCTGCAAAATAAGGAATACCGAACACTGCTATCACGAGCTTCCAGTGACGCACCAGAATAGCAGCTATTTTCTGGCGCCCAGATCCAGGACCTTGCAGAGGACGGGCACTATCAGAGACTGCAATGAACTATTACCGGTGATGTACCAAATTCACGACACCTGGTACAAACTTTTACCGAAACCAGTAGAAGCATTGGCACCGCATACAATTCAGCCTCTCACGAAGCCAAAGTGGAAATATATCAGTCCTTCCACACTGGCAACCAACGGGATCTATACGGAGGGAGACATTGATCGCCTTCGTGAACACATTATGTTCCCACTAGAAAAACCTGCAATGATCAATACCATTGCACAGGGCGCCATGGGACGACACATCCCGCCAGGTACTGTCACTCTAGAGAGATTCCTGGACGAGAACGCGCTCAACACCATCGCCGAACACACAGGCGCGAAGATATGGAACGGATTTCTCACCTTCGGATCCGCCAGTGCCGGGATCATCGGGATATTTATGATCTTGCGGCTAATCAAGTTCATGGTAGACACCATCATTCACGGCTACGCACTCCACTCGGTATACGGCTGGAGTATCCACCTGTTGGGAGCAGTCTGGAGTTCCATAACGCACTTGCTAATCCACCTGGCTCACCCAACGCCAACCAGGGTAACAGCGGACGAGGAAGCGGCAGTCGAAATGACGACTCCTACATCACCCGAAGAAAAAGCCGGAACTACTCCTCACTACACAGGCCTTCGTGCTTACCTTCAGGAAAATGCCGGGCATTAGCCCAGACATTTTTCACTGAGGGGGGAGGTGTGACGGCTGCCTCAATAATTAACGGCATTTATATTTACCTTATGTATATTCGTACCGATCTTATACTTACCTTAAGCCTAACCATAGGCACCGTAAATCATTAAGCAAAGAACCAGGCGAACGCCTGCTCGCGCCTAAAAGCGCAAACACCTCGAAGACAGATATCCCCCTCCCCCTTCCCCGCGCACCCCCTCGTCCACAAGCTGACCTCCCCCCTCCCCGCATACCCCCTCGTCTACAAGCTGACCTCCCCCGCACCCCCCCTGAGATCCCACAGTCCCAGAAACCCCCTCATCTATCTACTCCCTCTCACTCACTCCTGCGACCGTAGCGCGCCGCCGAAGGTCCGAGCAGGGGTATATAAAGGGCGCCGCGCAGCCCAGTAGTCAGTCGCAGTCTTGAGTCTTCAGTTTTAAGTTTAAGTCTTCAGTAAGTCAGAACCCGCAGTCTTAAGTCAGTCTTCAGTCTTAAGTCTTAACCCAGAGTCTTAATAAGACAGTCGTAACGAGTAACGTCTCTCCGATACAGTCCAGATCCGCTCTGCTGTATTCGCGAATCCTGCTACACAGTCTAGATCCGCTCTGCTGTGCACGCTAGCATAAGACAGCCTAGGTCCGCCCTGCTGCTCTCGAAACCGTGCGTAACCGCCAACCACGAGTTTCAATATCGACGCTACCAGTTAACACTGTATCCATCAAAGTGCAAGTTCAATACAAGTTATTAAGTGAAACACTCTTCTTCACTGATTCTCTTCCTTTAAAATCATCCACTCCTCAGAATCTCTTTCTTGCCAACTCTCAACTCTTGCAACGGCATCCAGGTGATAGGTGAAGGCACGTCTTTCACTCTCGCTACATACATACAAAGTAATCTGTGAGGGCAAGTCCGGCACGATTACTTTTACACACAAAGTCGACTCTGTGAGGGCAAGTCCGGCACGAGCACGATTACACTCATCGCACAAAAACACACTCATGTCCAAAGCACGACGAGGGGGACGCAAGTTCCAGATTCAAAAGCTCGCAAGAGCATTCTACCAAACAGCCGATCAATCCGGCCTTTTAGGCATTCCTCTAACTCCTACTGTACTAACTTCCTTACCTGTACGAGTTTCCTTTCCCTCCGCCCAACAACCTAAGAGTATCGCTCCAGTTGAACCAGCAAAAGTGACACATCGCTTAATTCCAATCACCGTGGATATCTCCAGACCCACCACACAGCAGCTCTGGGCCAGAGAGAAACAGAGGAGGCTAGCCGACAAGATTCGACAGTTGTTCGGCACCACAGACGTTTTGGATTTATAACTCAGGTGACATTCCTTTCGCTCTCTACGCGCGTTCCACCGTTCAGTGAATCGACCGACGACTGAGATCCCGAGCAGAGCGCTTAAGTGCGTTGGCTCAAAATATAAACTTAAAGTGATCGAAGTGCGCGAGTCGGATAAAATAGTTTTTTTGGCCGAGCGGCACTCCGGCACGTAACAACAGTGATTTCCTAACGAACGGAGGCCCGGATTTGATTTCAGCTTGCGCCGTTCGACTCCTCTCACCATTTTGCGTCGGAAATACTTGTGTTCTACTCCACATTATGATTCTGGGAGCCAGAATGCTGTAAAATAGGTTTTTGAATATAACATTGATTTCCTGACGAACCGAGGCTCGGATTTGATTTCAGCTTGCGCCGTTCGACTCCTCTCATCATTTTGCGTCGGAAATACTTGTGTTCTACTCCACATTATGATTCTGGGAGCCAGAATGCTGTAAAATAGGTTTTTGGATATAACAGTGATTTCCTAACGAACGGAGGCTCGGATTTGATTTCAGCTTGCGCCGTTCGACTCCTCTCACCATTTTGCGTCGGAAATACTTGTGTTCAACTCCACATTATGATTCTGGGAGCCAGAATGCTGTAAAATAGGTTTTTGGATATAACAGTGATTTCCTAACGAACGGAGGCTCGGATTTGATTTCAGCTTGCGCCGTTCGACTCCTCTCACCATTTTGCGTCGGAAATACTTGTGTTCAACTCCACATTATGATTCTGGGAGCCAGATTGCTGTAAAATAGGTTTTTGGATATAACATTGATTTCCTGACGAACCGAGGCTCGGATTTGATTTCAGCTTGCGCCGTTCGACTCCTCTCATCATTTTGCGTCGGAAATACTTGCGTTCAATTCCAGATTGCGACTCTGGGAGCCAGAATGCTGTAAAATAGGTTTTTGTATATAACAGTGATTTCCTAACGAACGGAGGCTCGGATTTGAATTCTGCTTGCGCCGTTCGACTCCTCTCATCATTTTACGTCGGAAATACTTGTGTTCTACTCCACATTATGATTCTGGGAGCCAGAATGCTGTAAAATAGGTTTTTGGATATAACATTGATTTCCTGACGAACCGAGGCTCGGATTTGATTTCAGCTTGCGCCGTTCGACTCCTCTCATCATTTTGCGTCGGAAATACTTGCGTTCAATTCCAGATTGCGATTCTGGGAGCCAGAATGCTGTAAAATAGGTTTTTGGATATAACAGTGATTTCCTAACGAACGGAGGCTCGGATTTGAATTCTGCTTGCGCCGTTCGACTCCTCTCATCATTTTGCGTCGGAAATACTTGTGTTCAATTCCAGATTGCGATTCTGGGAGCCAGAATGCTGTAAAATAGGTTTTTGGATATAACAGTGATTTCCTAACGAACGGAGGCTCGGATTTGATTTCAGCTTGCGCCGTTCGACTCCTCTCATCATTTTGCGTCGGAAATACTTGCGTTCAATTCCAGATTGCTATTCTGGGAGCCAGAATGCTGTAAAATAGGTTTTTGGATATAACATTGATTTCCTGACGAACCGAGGCTCGGATTTGATTTCAGCTTGCGCCGTTCGACTCCTCTCATCATTTTGCGTCGGAAATACTTGTGTTCTACTCCACATTATGATTCTGGGAGCCAGAATGCTGTAAAATAGGTTTTTGGATATAACATTGATTTCCTGACGAACCGAGGCTCGGATTTGATTTCAGCTTGCGCCGTTCGACTCCTCTCATCATTTTGCGTCGGAAATACTTGCGTTCAATTCCAGATTGCGACTCTGGGAGCCAGAATGCTGTAAAATAGGTTTTTGGATATAACAGTGATTTCCTAACGAACGGAGGCTCGGATTTGAATTCTGCGTGCGCCGTTCGACTCCTCTCATCATTTTGCGTCGGAAATACTTGCGTTCAATTCCAGATTGCGACTCTGGGAGCCAGAATGCTGTAAAATAGGTTTTTGGATATAACAGTGATTTCCTAACGAACGGAGGCTCGGATTTGATTTCAGCTTGCGCCGTTCGACTCCTCTCACCATTTTGCGTCGGAAATACTTGTGTTCAACTCCACATTATGATTCTGGGAGCCAGAATGCTGTAAAATAGGTTTTTGGATATAACAGTGATTTCCTAACGAACGGAGGCTCGGATTTGATTTCAGCTTGCGCCGTTCGACTCCTCTCACCATTTTGCGTCGGAAATACTTGTGTTCAACTCCACATTATGATTCTGGGAGCCAGATTGCTGTAAAATAGGTTTTTGGATATAACATTGATTTCCTGACGAACCGAGGCTCGGATTTGATTTCAGCTTGCGCCGTTCGACTCCTCTCATCATTTTGCGTCGGAAATACTTGCGTTCAATTCCAGATTGCGACTCTGGGAGCCAGAATGCTGTAAAATAGGTTTTTGGATATAACAGTGATTTCCTAACGAACGGAGGCTCGGATTTGAATTCTGCTTGCGCCGTTCGACTCCTCTCATCATTTTACGTCGGAAATACTTGTGTTCTACTCCACATTATGATTCTGGGAGCCAGAATGCTGTAAAATAGGTTTTTGGATATAACATTGATTTCCTGACGAACCGAGGCTCGGATTTGATTTCAGCTTGCGCCGTTCGACTCCTCTCATCATTTTGCGTCGGAAATACTTGCGTTCAATTCCAGATTGCGATTCTGGGAGCCAGAATGCTGTAAAATAGGTTTTTGGATATAACAGTGATTTCCTAACGAACGGAGGCTCGGATTTGAATTCTGCTTGCGCCGTTCGACTCCTCTCATCATTTTGCGTCGGAAATACTTGTGTTCAATTCCAGATTGCGATTCTGGGAGCCAGAATGCTGTAAAATAGGTTTTTGGATATAACAGTGATTTCCTAACGAACGGAGGCTCGGATTTGATTTCAGCTTGCGCCGTTCGACTCCTCTCATCATTTTGCGTCGGAAATACTTGCGTTCAATTCCAGATTGCTATTCTGGGAGCCAGAATGCTGTAAAATAGGTTTTTGGATATAACATTGATTTCCTGACGAACCGAGGCTCGGATTTGATTTCAGCTTGCGCCGTTCGACTCCTCTCATCATTTTGCGTCGGAAATACTTGTGTTCTACTCCACATTATTATTCTGGGAGCCAGAATGCTGTAAAATAGGTTTTTGGATATAACATTGATTTCCTGACGAACCGAGGCTCGGATTTGATTTCAGCTTGCGCCGTTCGACTCCTCTCATCATTTTGCGTCGGAAATACTTGCGTTCAATTCCAGATTGCGACTCTGGGAGCCAGAATGCTGTAAAATAGGTTTTTGGATATAACAGTGATTTCCTAACGAACGGAGGCTCGGATTTGAATTCTGCGTGCGCCGTTCGACTCCTCTCATCATTTTGCGTCGGAAATACTTGCGTTCAATTCCAGATTGCGACTCTGGGAGCCAGAATGCTGTAAAATAGGTTTTTGGATATAACAGTGATTTCCTAACGAACGGAGGCTCGGATTTGAATTCTGCTTGCGCCTTTCGACTCCTCTCATCATTTTACGTCGGAAATACTTGCGTTCAATTCCAGATTGCGACTCTGGGAGCCAGAATGCTGTAAAATAGGTTTTTGGATATAACAGTGATTTCCTAACGAACGGAGGCTCGGATTTGATTTCAGCTTGCGCCGTTCGACTCCTCTCACCATTTTGCGTCGGAAATACTTGTGTTCAACTCCACATTATGATTCTGGGAGCCAGAATGCTGTAAAATAGGTTTTTGGATATAACATTGATTTCCTGACGAACCGAGGCTCGGATTTGATTTCAGCTTGCGCCGTTCGACTCCTCTCATCATTTTGCGTCGGAAATACTTGCGTTCAATTCCAGATTGCGACTCTGGGAGCCAGAATGCTGTAAAATAGGTTTTTGGATATAACAGTGATTTCCTAACGAACGGAGGCTCGGATTTGATTTCAGCTTGCGCCGTTCGACTCCTCTCACCATTTTGCGTCGGAAATACTTGTGTTCTACTCCACATTATGATTCTGGGAGCCAGAATGCTGTAAAATAGGTTTTTGGATATAACAGTGATTTCCTAACGAACGGAGGCTCGGATTTGAATTCTGCTTGCGCCGTTCGACTCCTCTCATCATTTTACGTCGGAAATACTTGCGTTCAATTCCAGATTGCGATTCTGGGAGCCAGAATGCTGTAAAATAGGTTTTTGGATATAACATTGATTTCCTGACGAACCGAGGCTCGGATTTGATTTCAGCTTGCGCCGTTCGACTCCTCTCATCATTTTGCGTCGGAAATACTTGTGTTCTACTCCACATTATGATTCTGGGAGCCAGAATGCTGTAAAATAGGTTTTTGGATATAACAGTGATTTCCTAACGAGCGGAGGCTCGGATTTGATTTCAGCTTGCGCCGTTCGACTCCTCTCACCATTTTGCGTCGGAAATACTTGTGTTCTACTCCACATTATGATTCTGGGAGCCAGAATGCTGTAAAATAGGTTTTTGGATATAACATTGATTTCCTGACGAACCGAGGCTCGGATTTGATTTCAGCTTGCGCCGTTCGACTCCTCTCATCATTTTGCGTCGGAAATACTTGCGTTCAATTCCAGATTGCGACTCTGGGAGCCAGAATGCTGTAAAATAGGTTTTTGGATATAACATTGATTTCCTGACGAACCGAGGCTCGGATTTGATTTCAGCTTGCGCCGTTCGACTCCTCTCACCATTTTGCGTCGGAAATACTTGTGTTCTACTCCACATTATGATTCTGGGAGCCAGAATGCTGTAAAATAGGTTTTTGGATATAACAGTGATTTCCTAACGAACGGAGGCTCGGATTTGAATTCTGCTTGCGCCGTTCGACTCCTCTCATCATTTTGCGTCGGAAATACTTGTGTTCAATTCCAGATTGCGATTCTGGGAGCCAGAATGCTGTAAAATAGGTTTTTGGATATAACATTGATTTCCTGACGAACCGAGGCTCGGATTTGATTTCAGCTTGCGCCGTTCGACTCCTCTCACCATTTTGCGTCGGAAATACTTGTGTTCTACTCCACATTATGATTCTGGGAGCCAGAATGCTGTAAAATAGGTTTTTGGATATAACAGTGATTTCCTAACGAACGGAGGCTCGGATTTGAATTCTGCTTGCGCCGTTCGACTCCTCTCATCATTTTGCGTCGGAAATACTTGTGTTCAATTCCAGATTGCGATTCTGGGAGCCAGAATGCTGTAAAATAGGTTTTTGGATATAACATTGATTTCCTGACGAACCGAGGCTCGGATTTGATTTCAGCTTGCGCCGTTCGACTCCTCTCATCATTTTGCGTCGGAAATACTTGTGTTCAATTCCAGATTGCGATTCTGGGAGCCAGAATGCTGTAAAATAGGTTTTTGGATATAACATTGATTTCCTGACGAACCGAGGCTCGGATTTGATTTCAGCTTGCGCCGTTCGACTCCTCTCATCATTTTGCGTCGGAAATACTTGTGTTCTACTCCACATTATGATTCTGGGAGCCAGAATGCTGTAAAATAGGTTTTTGGATATAACATTGATTTCCTGACGAACCGAGGCTCGGATTTGATTTCAGCTTGCGCCGTTCGACTCCTCTCATCATTTTGCGTCGGAAATACTTGTGTTCAATTCCAGATTGCGATTCTGGGAGCCAGAATGCTGTAAAATAGGTTTTTGGATATAACATTGATTTCCTGACGAACCGAGGCTCGGATTTGATTTCAGCTTGCGCCGTTCGACTCCTCTCACCATTTTGCGTCGGAAATACTTGTGTGCTACTCCACATTATGATTCTGGGAGCCAGAATGCTGTAAAATAGGTTTTTGGATATAACAGTGATTTCCTAACGAACGGAGGCTCGGATTTGAATTCTGCTTGCGCCGTTCGACTCCTCTCATCATTTTGCGTCGGAAATACTTGTGTTCAATTCCAGATTGCGATTCTGGGAGCCAGAATGCTGTAAAATAGGTTTTTGGATATAACATTGATTTCCTGACGAACCGAGGCTCGGATTTGATTTCAGCTTGCGCCGTTCGACTCCTCTCATCATTTTGCGTCGGAAATACTTGTGTTCTACTCCACATTATGATTCTGGGAGCCAGAATGCTGTAAAATAGGTTTTTGGATATAACATTGATTTCCTGACGAACCGAGGCTCGGATTTGATTTCAGCTTGCGCCGTTCGACTCCTCTCATCATTTTGCGTCGGAAATACTTGCGTTCAATTCCAGATTGCGATTCTGGGAGCCAGAATGCTGTAAAATAGGTTTTTGGATATAACAGTGATTTCCTAACGAACGGAGGCCCGGATTTGATTTCAGCTTGCGCCGTTCGACTCCTCTCACCATTTTGCGTCGGAAATACTTGTGTTCTACTCCACATTATGATTCTGGGAGCCAGAATGCTGTAAAATAGGTTTTTGAATATAACATTGATTTCCTGACGAACCGAGGCTCGGATTTGATTTCAGCTTGCGCCGTTCGACTCCTCTCATCATTTTGCGTCGGAAATACTTGTGTTCTACTCCACATTATGATTCTGGGAGCCAGAATGCTGTAAAATAGGTTTTTGGATATAACAGTGATTTCCTAACGAACGGAGGCTCGGATTTGATTTCAGCTTGCGCCGTTCGACTCCTCTCACCATTTTGCGTCGGAAATACTTGTGTTCAACTCCACATTATGATTCTGGGAGCCAGAATGCTGTAAAATAGGTTTTTGGATATAACAGTGATTTCCTAACGAACGGAGGCTCGGATTTGATTTCAGCTTGCGCCGTTCGACTCCTCTCACCATTTTGCGTCGGAAATACTTGTGTTCAACTCCACATTATGATTCTGGGAGCCAGATTGCTGTAAAATAGGTTTTTGGATATAACATTGATTTCCTGACGAACCGAGGCTCGGATTTGATTTCAGCTTGCGCCGTTCGACTCCTCTCATCATTTTGCGTCGGAAATACTTGTGTTCAATTCCAGATTGCGATTCTGGGAGCCAGAATGCTGTAAAATAGGTTTTTGGATATAACATTGATTTCCTGACGAACCGAGGCTCGGATTTGATTTCAGCTTGCGCCGTTCGACTCCTCTCACCATTTTGCGTCGGAAATACTTGTGTTCTACACCACATTATGATTCTGGGAGCCAGAATGCTGTAAAATAGGTTTTTTGATATAACAGTGATTTCCTAACGAACGGAGGCTCGGATTTGAATTCTGCTTGCGCCGTTCGACTCCTCTCATCATTTTGCGTCGGAAATACTTGTGTTCAATTCCAGATTGCGATTCTGGGAGCCAGAATGCTGTAAAATAGGTTTTTGGATATAACATTGATTTCCTGACGAACCGAGGCTCGGATTTGATTTCAGCTTGCGCCGTTCGACTCCTCTCATCATTTTGCGTCGGAAATACTTGTGTTCAATTCCAGATTGCGATTCTGGGAGCCAGAATGCTGTAAAATAGGTTTTTGGATATAACATTGATTTCCTGACGAACCGAGGCTCGGATTTGATTTCAGCTTGCGCCGTTCGACTCCTCTCATCATTTTGCGTCGGAAATACTTGTGTTCTACTCCACATTATGATTCTGGGAGCCAGAATGCTGTAAAATAGGTTTTTGGATATAACATTGATTTCCTGACGAACCGAGGCTCGGATTTGATTTCAGCTTGCGCCGTTCGACTCCTCTCATCATTTTGCGTCGGAAATACTTGTGTTCTACTCCACATTATGATTCTGGGAGCCAGAATGCTGTAAAATAGGTTTTTGGATATAACAGTGATTTCCTAACGAACGGAGGCCCGGATTTGATTTCAGCTTGCGCCGTTCGACTCCTCTCACCATTTTGCGTCGGAAATACTTGTGTTCTACTCCACATTATGATTCTGGGAGCCAGAATGCTGTAAAATAGGTTTTTGAATATAACATTGATTTCCTGACGAACCGAGGCTCGGATTTGATTTCAGCTTGCGCCGTTCGACTCCTCTCATCATTTTGCGTCGGAAATACTTGTGTTCTACTCCACATTATGATTCTGGGAGCCAGAATGCTGTAAAATAGGTTTTTGGATATAACAGTGATTTCCTAACGAACGGAGGCTCGGATTTGATTTCAGCTTGCGCCGTTCGACTCCTCTCACCATTTTGCGTCGGAAATACTTGTGTTCAACTCCACATTATGATTCTGGGAGCCAGAATGCTGTAAAATAGGTTTTTGGATATAACAGTGATTTCCTAACGAACGGAGGCTCGGATTTGATTTCAGCTTGCGCCGTTCGACTCCTCTCACCATTTTGCGTCGGAAATACTTGTGTTCAACTCCACATTATGATTCTGGGAGCCAGATTGCTGTAAAATAGGTTTTTGGATATAACATTGATTTCCTGACGAACCGAGGCTCGGATTTGATTTCAGCTTGCGCCGTTCGACTCCTCTCATCATTTTGCGTCGGAAATACTTGCGTTCAATTCCAGATTGCGACTCTGGGAGCCAGAATGCTGTAAAATAGGTTTTTGGATATAACAGTGATTTCCTAACGAACGGAGGCTCGGATTTGAATTCTGCTTGCGCCGTTCGACTCCTCTCATCATTTTACGTCGGAAATACTTGTGTTCTACTCCACATTATGATTCTGGGAGCCAGAATGCTGTAAAATAGGTTTTTGGATATAACATTGATTTCCTGACGAACCGAGGCTCGGATTTGATTTCAGCTTGCGCCGTTCGACTCCTCTCATCATTTTGCGTCGGAAATACTTGCGTTCAATTCCAGATTGCGATTCTGGGAGCCAGAATGCTGTAAAATAGGTTTTTGGATATAACAGTGATTTCCTAACGAACGGAGGCTCGGATTTGAATTCTGCTTGCGCCGTTCGACTCCTCTCATCATTTTGCGTCGGAAATACTTGTGTTCAATTCCAGATTGCGATTCTGGGAGCCAGAATGCTGTAAAATAGGTTTTTGGATATAACAGTGATTTCCTAACGAACGGAGGCTCGGATTTGATTTCAGCTTGCGCCGTTCGACTCCTCTCATCATTTTGCGTCGGAAATACTTGCGTTCAATTCCAGATTGCTATTCTGGGAGCCAGAATGCTGTAAAATAGGTTTTTGGATATAACATTGATTTCCTGACGAACCGAGGCTCGGATTTGATTTCAGCTTGCGCCGTTCGACTCCTCTCATCATTTTGCGTCGGAAATACTTGTGTTCTACTCCACATTATGATTCTGGGAGCCAGAATGCTGTAAAATAGGTTTTTGGATATAACATTGATTTCCTGACGAACCGAGGCTCGGATTTGATTTCAGCTTGCGCCGTTCGACTCCTCTCATCATTTTGCGTCGGAAATACTTGCGTTCAATTCCAGATTGCGATTCTGGGAGCCAGAATGCTGTAAAATAGGTTTTTGGATATAACAGTGATTTCCTAACGAACGGAGGCTCGGATTTGATTTCAGCTTGCGCCGTTCGACTCCTCTCACCATTTTGCGTCGGAAATACTTGTGTTCTACTCCACATTATGATTCTGGGAGCCAGAATGCTGTAAAATAGGTTTTTGGATATAACAGTGATTTCCTAACGAACGGAGGCTCGGATTTGAATTCTGCTTGCGCCGTTCGACTCCTCTCATCATTTTACGTCGGAAATACTTGCGTTCAATTCCAGATTGCGATTCTGGGAGCCAGAATGCTGTAAAATAGGTTTTTGGATATAACATTGATTTCCTGACGAACCGAGGCTCGGATTTGATTTCAGCTTGCGCCGTTCGACTCCTCTCATCATTTTGCGTCGGAAATACTTGTGTTCTACTCCACATTATGATTCTGGGAGCCAGAATGCTGTAAAATAGGTTTTTGGATATAACATTGATTTCCTGACGAACCGAGGCTCGGATTTGATTTCAGCTTGCGCCGTTCGACTCCTCTCATCATTTTGCGTCGGAAATACTTGTGTTCAATTCCAGATTGCGATTCTGGGAGCCAGAATGCTGTAAAATAGGTTTTTGGATATAACATTGATTTCCTGACGAACCGAGGCTCGGATTTGATTTCAGCTTGCGCCGTTCGACTCCTCTCACCATTTTGCGTCGGAAATACTTGTGTGCTACTCCACATTATGATTCTGGGAGCCAGAATGCTGTAAAATAGGTTTTTGGATATAACAGTGATTTCCTAACGAACGGAGGCTCGGATTTGAATTCTGCTTGCGCCGTTCGACTCCTCTCATCATTTTGCGTCGGAAATACTTGTGTTCAATTCCAGATTGCGATTCTGGGAGCCAGAATGCTGTAAAATAGGTTTTTGGATATAACATTGATTTCCTGACGAACCGAGGCTCGGATTTGATTTCAGCTTGCGCCGTTCGACTCCTCTCATCATTTTGCGTCGGAAATACTTGTGTTCTACTCCACATTATGATTCTGGGAGCCAGAATGCTGTAAAATAGGTTTTTGGATATAACATTGATTTCCTGACGAACCGAGGCTCGGATTTGATTTCAGCTTGCGCCGTTCGACTCCTCTCATCATTTTGCGTCGGAAATACTTGCGTTCAATTCCAGATTGCGATTCTGGGAGCCAGAATGCTGTAAAATAGGTTTTTGGATATAACAGTGATTTCCTAACGAACGGAGGCCCGGATTTGATTTCAGCTTGCGCCGTTCGACTCCTCTCACCATTTTGCGTCGGAAATACTTGTGTTCTACTCCACATTATGATTCTGGGAGCCAGAATGCTGTAAAATAGGTTTTTGAATATAACATTGATTTCCTGACGAACCGAGGCTCGGATTTGATTTCAGCTTGCGCCGTTCGACTCCTCTCATCATTTTGCGTCGGAAATACTTGTGTTCTACTCCACATTATGATTCTGGGAGCCAGAATGCTGTAAAATAGGTTTTTGGATATAACAGTGATTTCCTAACGAACGGAGGCTCGGATTTGATTTCAGCTTGCGCCGTTCGACTCCTCTCACCATTTTGCGTCGGAAATACTTGTGTTCAACTCCACATTATGATTCTGGGAGCCAGAATGCTGTAAAATAGGTTTTTGGATATAACAGTGATTTCCTAACGAACGGAGGCTCGGATTTGATTTCAGCTTGCGCCGTTCGACTCCTCTCACCATTTTGCGTCGGAAATACTTGTGTTCAACTCCACATTATGATTCTGGGAGCCAGATTGCTGTAAAATAGGTTTTTGGATATAACATTGATTTCCTGACGAACCGAGGCTCGGATTTGATTTCAGCTTGCGCCGTTCGACTCCTCTCATCATTTTGCGTCGGAAATACTTGTGTTCAATTCCAGATTGCGATTCTGGGAGCCAGAATGCTGTAAAATAGGTTTTTGGATATAACATTGATTTCCTGACGAACCGAGGCTCGGATTTGATTTCAGCTTGCGCCGTTCGACTCCTCTCACCATTTTGCGTCGGAAATACTTGTGTTCTACACCACATTATGATTCTGGGAGCCAGAATGCTGTAAAATAGGTTTTTTGATATAACAGTGATTTCCTAACGAACGGAGGCTCGGATTTGAATTCTGCTTGCGCCGTTCGACTCCTCTCATCATTTTGCGTCGGAAATACTTGTGTTCAATTCCAGATTGCGATTCTGGGAGCCAGAATGCTGTAAAATAGGTTTTTGGATATAACATTGATTTCCTGACGAACCGAGGCTCGGATTTGATTTCAGCTTGCGCCGTTCGACTCCTCTCATCATTTTGCGTCGGAAATACTTGTGTTCAATTCCAGATTGCGATTCTGGGAGCCAGAATGCTGTAAAATAGGTTTTTGGATATAACATTGATTTCCTGACGAACCGAGGCTCGGATTTGATTTCAGCTTGCGCCGTTCGACTCCTCTCATCATTTTGCGTCGGAAATACTTGTGTTCTACTCCACATTATGATTCTGGGAGCCAGAATGCTGTAAAATAGGTTTTTGGATATAACATTGATTTCCTGACGAACCGAGGCTCGGATTTGATTTCAGCTTGCGCCGTTCGACTCCTCTCATCATTTTGCGTCGGAAATACTTGTGTTCTACTCCACATTATGATTCTGGGAGCCAGAATGCTGTAAAATAGGTTTTTGGATATAACAGTGATTTCCTAACGAACGGAGGCCCGGATTTGATTTCAGCTTGCGCCGTTCGACTCCTCTCACCATTTTGCGTCGGAAATACTTGTGTTCTACTCCACATTATGATTCTGGGAGCCAGAATGCTGTAAAATAGGTTTTTGAATATAACATTGATTTCCTGACGAACCGAGGCTCGGATTTGATTTCAGCTTGCGCCGTTCGACTCCTCTCATCATTTTGCGTCGGAAATACTTGTGTTCTACTCCACATTATGATTCTGGGAGCCAGAATGCTGTAAAATAGGTTTTTGGATATAACAGTGATTTCCTAACGAACGGAGGCTCGGATTTGATTTCAGCTTGCGCCGTTCGACTCCTCTCACCATTTTGCGTCGGAAATACTTGTGTTCAACTCCACATTATGATTCTGGGAGCCAGAATGCTGTAAAATAGGTTTTTGGATATAACAGTGATTTCCTAACGAACGGAGGCTCGGATTTGATTTCAGCTTGCGCCGTTCGACTCCTCTCACCATTTTGCGTCGGAAATACTTGTGTTCAACTCCACATTATGATTCTGGGAGCCAGATTGCTGTAAAATAGGTTTTTGGATATAACATTGATTTCCTGACGAACCGAGGCTCGGATTTGATTTCAGCTTGCGCCGTTCGACTCCTCTCATCATTTTGCGTCGGAAATACTTGCGTTCAATTCCAGATTGCGACTCTGGGAGCCAGAATGCTGTAAAATAGGTTTTTGGATATAACAGTGATTTCCTAACGAACGGAGGCTCGGATTTGAATTCTGCTTGCGCCGTTCGACTCCTCTCATCATTTTACGTCGGAAATACTTGTGTTCTACTCCACATTATGATTCTGGGAGCCAGAATGCTGTAAAATAGGTTTTTGGATATAACATTGATTTCCTGACGAACCGAGGCTCGGATTTGATTTCAGCTTGCGCCGTTCGACTCCTCTCATCATTTTGCGTCGGAAATACTTGCGTTCAATTCCAGATTGCGATTCTGGGAGCCAGAATGCTGTAAAATAGGTTTTTGGATATAACAGTGATTTCCTAACGAACGGAGGCTCGGATTTGAATTCTGCTTGCGCCGTTCGACTCCTCTCATCATTTTGCGTCGGAAATACTTGTGTTCAATTCCAGATTGCGATTCTGGGAGCCAGAATGCTGTAAAATAGGTTTTTGGATATAACAGTGATTTCCTAACGAACGGAGGCTCGGATTTGATTTCAGCTTGCGCCGTTCGACTCCTCTCATCATTTTGCGTCGGAAATACTTGCGTTCAATTCCAGATTGCTATTCTGGGAGCCAGAATGCTGTAAAATAGGTTTTTGGATATAACATTGATTTCCTGACGAACCGAGGCTCGGATTTGATTTCAGCTTGCGCCGTTCGACTCCTCTCATCATTTTGCGTCGGAAATACTTGTGTTCTACTCCACATTATGATTCTGGGAGCCAGAATGCTGTAAAATAGGTTTTTGGATATAACATTGATTTCCTGACGAACCGAGGCTCGGATTTGATTTCAGCTTGCGCCGTTCGACTCCTCTCATCATTTTGCGTCGGAAATACTTGCGTTCAATTCCAGATTGCGATTCTGGGAGCCAGAATGCTGTAAAATAGGTTTTTGGATATAACAGTGATTTCCTAACGAACGGAGGCTCGGATTTGATTTCAGCTTGCGCCGTTCGACTCCTCTCACCATTTTGCGTCGGAAATACTTGTGTTCTACTCCACATTATGATTCTGGGAGCCAGAATGCTGTAAAATAGGTTTTTGGATATAACAGTGATTTCCTAACGAACGGAGGCTCGGATTTGAATTCTGCTTGCGCCGTTCGACTCCTCTCATCATTTTACGTCGGAAATACTTGCGTTCAATTCCAGATTGCGATTCTGGGAGCCAGAATGCTGTAAAATAGGTTTTTGGATATAACATTGATTTCCTGACGAACCGAGGCTCGGATTTGATTTCAGCTTGCGCCGTTCGACTCCTCTCATCATTTTGCGTCGGAAATACTTGTGTTCTACTCCACATTATGATTCTGGGAGCCAGAATGCTGTAAAATAGGTTTTTGGATATAACAGTGATTTCCTAACGAGCGGAGGCTCGGATTTGATTTCAGCTTGCGCCGTTCGACTCCTCTCACCATTTTGCGTCGGAAATACTTGTGTTCTACTCCACATTATGATTCTGGGAGCCAGAATGCTGTAAAATAGGTTTTTGGATATAACAGTGATTTCCTAACGAACGGAGGCTCGGATTTGAATTCTGCTTGCGCCGTTCGACTCCTCTCATCATTTTGCGTCGGAAATACTTGTGTTCAATTCCAGATTGCGATTCTGGGAGCCAGAATGCTGTAAAATAGGTTTTTGGATATAACATTGATTTCCTGACGAACCGAGGCTCGGATTTGATTTCAGCTTGCGCCGTTCGACTCCTCTCATCATTTTGCGTCGGAAATACTTGTGTTCAATTCCAGATTGCGATTCTGGGAGCCAGAATGCTGTAAAATAGGTTTTTGGATATAACATTGATTTCCTGACGAACCGAGGCTCGGATTTGATTTCAGCTTGCGCCGTTCGACTCCTCTCATCATTTTGCGTCGGAAATACTTGTGTTCTACTCCACATTATGATTCTGGGAGCCAGAATGCTGTAAAATAGGTTTTTGGATATAACATTGATTTCCTGACGAACCGAGGCTCGGATTTGATTTCAGCTTGCGCCGTTCGACTCCTCTCATCATTTTGCGTCGGAAATACTTGTGTTCTACTCCACATTATGATTCTGGGAGCCAGAATGCTGTAAAATAGGTTTTTGGATATAACAGTGATTTCCTAACGAACGGAGGCCCGGATTTGATTTCAGCTTGCGCCGTTCGACTCCTCTCACCATTTTGCGTCGGAAATACTTGTGTTCTACTCCACATTATGATTCTGGGAGCCAGAATGCTGTAAAATAGGTTTTTGAATATAACAGTGATTTCCTAACGAACGGAGGCTCGGATTTGATTTCAGCTTGCGCCGTTCGACTCCTCTCACCATTTTGCGTCGGAAATACTTGTGTTCAACTCCACATTATGATTCTGGGAGCCAGAATGCTGTAAAATAGGTTTTTGGATATAACATTGATTTCCTGACGAACCGAGGCTCGGATTTGATTTCAGCTTGCGCCGTTCGACTCCTCTCATCATTTTGCGTCGGAAATACTTGCGTTCAATTCCAGATTGCGACTCTGGGAGCCAGAATGCTGTAAAATAGGTTTTTGGATATAACAGTGATTTCCTAACGAACGGAGGCTCGGATTTGATTTCAGCTTGCGCCGTTCGACTCCTCTCACCATTTTGCGTCGGAAATACTTGTGTTCAACTCCACATTATGATTCTGGGAGCCAGAATGCTGTAAAATAGGTTTTTGGATATAACATTGATTTCCTGACGAACCGAGGCTCGGATTTGATTTCAGCTT
Organism: Ectemnius cavifrons; assembly: GCA_964023945.1. Taxonomy (NCBI): domain Eukaryota; kingdom Metazoa; phylum Arthropoda; class Insecta; order Hymenoptera; family Crabronidae; genus Ectemnius; species Ectemnius cavifrons. Next base: position 20,088 of record CAXIEQ010000205.1, on the reverse strand, counting down.
GCGCCGTTCGACTCCTCTCATCATTTTGCGTCGGAAATACTTGCGTTCAATTCCAGATTGCGACTCTGGGAGCCAGAATGCTGTAAAATAGGTTTTTGGATATAACAGTGATTTCCTAACGAACGGAGGCTCGGATTTGATTTCAGCTTGCGCCGTTCGACTCCTCTCACCATTTTGCGTCGGAAATACTTGTGTTCTACTCCACATTATGATTCTGGGAGCCAGAATGCTGTAAAATAGGTTTTTGGATATAACAGTGATTTCCTAACGAACGGAGGCTCGGATTTGAATTCTGCTTGCGCCGTTCCACTCCTCTCATCATTTTACGTCGGAAATACTTGCGTTCAATTCCAGATTGCGATTCTGGGAGCCAGAATGCTGTAAAATAGGTTTTTGGATATAACATTGATTTCCTGACGAACCGAGGCTCGGATTTGATTTCAGCTTGCGCCGTTCGACTCCTCTCATCATTTTGCGTCGGAAATACTTGTGTTCTACTCCACATTATGATTCTGGGAGCCAGAATGCTGTAAAATAGGTTTTTGGATATAACAGTGATTTCCTAACGAGCGGAGGCTCGGATTTGATTTCAGCTTGCGCCGTTCGACTCCTCTCACCATTTTGCGTCGGAAATACTTGTGTTCTACTCCACATTATGATTCTGGGAGCCAGAATGCTGTAAAATAGGTTTTTGGATATAACAGTGATTTCCTAACGAACGGAGGCTCGGATTTTAATTCTGCTTGCGCCGTTCGACTCCTCTCATCATTTTGCGTCGGAAATACTTGTGTTCAATTCCAGATTGCGATTCTGGGAGCCAGAATGCTGTAAAATAGGTTTTTGGATATAACATTGATTTCCTGACGAACCGAGGCTCGGATTTGATTTCAGCTTGCGCCGTTCGACTCCTCTCATCATTTTGCGTCGGAAATACTTGTGTTCAATTCCAGATTGCGATTCTGGGAGCCAGAATGCTGTAAAATAGGTTTTTGGATATAACATTGATTTCCTGACGAACCGAGGCTCGGATTTGATTTCAGCTTGCGCCGTTCGACTCCTCTCATCATTTTGCGTCGGAAATACTTGTGTTCTACTCCACATTATGATTCTGGGAGCCAGAATGCTGTAAAATAGGTTTTTGGATATAACATTGATTTCCTGACGAACCGAGGCTCGGATTTGATTTCAGCTTGCGCCGTTCGACTCCTCTCATCATTTTGCGTCGGAAATACTTGTGTTCTACTCCACATTATGATTCTGGGAGCCAGAATGCTGTAAAATAGGTTTTTGGATATAACAGTGATTTCCTAACGAACGGAGGCCCGGATTTGATTTCAGCTTGCGCCGTTCGACTCCTCTCACCATTTTGCGTCGGAAATACTTGTGTTCTACTCCACATTATGATTCTGGGAGCCAGAATGCTGTAAAATAGGTTTTTGAATATAACAGTGATTTCCTAACGAACGGAGGCTCGGATTTGATTTCAGCTTGCGCCGTTCGACTCCTCTCACCATTTTGCGTCGGAAATACTTGTGTTCAACTCCACATTATGATTCTGGGAGCCAGAATGCTGTAAAATAGGTTTTTGGATATAACATTGATTTCCTGACGAACCGAGGCTCGGATTTGATTTCAGCTTGCGCCGTTCGACTCCTCTCATCATTTTGCGTCGGAAATACTTGCGTTCAATTCCAGATTGCGACTCTGGGAGCCAGAATGCTGTAAAATAGGTTTTTGGATATAACAGTGATTTCCTAACGAACGGAGGCTCGGATTTGATTTCAGCTTGCGCCGTTCGACTCCTCTCACCATTTTGCGTCGGAAATACTTGTGTTCAACTCCACATTATGATTCTGGGAGCCAGAATGCTGTAAAATAGGTTTTTGGATATAACATTGATTTCCTGACGAACCGAGGCTCGGATTTGATTTCAGCTTGCGCCGTTCGACTCCTCTCATCATTTTGCGTCGGAAATACTTGCGTTCAATTCCAGATTGCGACTCTGGGAGCCAGAATGCTGTAAAATAGGTTTTTGGATATAACAGTGATTTCCTAACGAACGGAGGCTCGGATTTGAATTCTGCTTGCGCCGTTCGACTCCTCTCATCATTTTACGTCGGAAATACTTGCGTTCAATTCCAGATTGCGATTCTGGGAGCCAGAATGCTGTAAAATAGGTTTTTGGATATAACATTGATTTCCTGACGAACCGAGGCTCGGATTTGATTTCAGCTTGCGCCGTTCGACTCCTCTCATCATTTTGCGTCGGAAATACTTGTGTTCTACTCCACATTATGATTCTGGGAGCCAGAATGCTGTAAAATAGGTTTTTGGATATAACAGTGATTTCCTAACGAGCGGAGGCTCGGATTTGATTTCAGCTTGCGCCGTTCGACTCCTCTCACCATTTTGCGTCGGAAATACTTGTGTTCTACTCCACATTATGATTCTGGGAGCCAGAATGCTGTAAAATAGGTTTTTGGATATAACAGTGATTTCCTAACGAACGGAGGCTCGGATTTGAATTCTGCTTGCGCCGTTCGACTCCTCTCATCATTTTGCGTCGGAAATACTTGTGTTCAATTCCAGATTGCGATTCTGGGAGCCAGAATGCTGTAAAATAGGTTTTTGGATATAACATTGATTTCCTGACGAACCGAGGCTCGGATTTGATTTCAGCTTGCGCCGTTCGACTCCTCTCACCATTTTGCGTCGGAAATACTTGTGTTCTACTCCACATTATGATTCTGGGAGCCAGAATGCTGTAAAATAGGTTTTTGGATATAACAGTGATTTCCTAACGAACGGAGGCTCGGATTTGAATTCTGCTTGCGCCGTTCGACTCCTCTCATCATTTTGCGTCGGAAATACTTTTGTTCAATTCCAGATTGCGATTCTGGGAGCCAGAATGCTGTAAAATAGGTTTTTGGATATAACATTGATTTCCTGACGAACCGAGGCTCGGATTTGATTTCAGCTTGCGCCGTTCGACTCCTCTCATCATTTTGCGTCGGAAATACTTGTGTTCAATTCCAGATTGCGATTCTGGGAGCCAGAATGCTGTAAAATAGGTTTTTGGATATAACATTGATTTCCTGACGAACCGAGGCTCGGATTTGATTTCAGCTTGCGCCGTTCGACTCCTCTCATCATTTTGCGTCGGAAATACTTGTGTTCTACTCCACATTATGATTCTGGGAGCCAGAATGCTGTAAAATAGGTTTTTGGATATAACAGTGATTTCCTAACGAACGGAGGCCCGGATTTGAATTCTGCTTGCGCCGTTCGACTCCCCTCATCATTTTGCGTCGGAAATACTTGTGTTCAATTCCAGATTGCGATTCTGGGAGCCAGAATGCTGTAAAATAGGTTTTTGGATATAACATTGATTTCCTGACGAACCGAGGCTCGGATTTGATTTCAGCTTGCGCCGTTCGACTCCTCTCATCATTTTGCGTCGGAAATACTTGTGTTCAATTCCAGATTGCGATTCTGGGAGCCAGAATGCTGTAAAATAGGTTTTTGGATATAACATTGATTTCCTGACGAACCGAGGCTCGGATTTGATTTCAGCTTGCGCCGTTCGACTCCTCTCACCATTTTGCGTCGGAAATACTTGTGTTCTACTCCACATTATGATTCTGGGAGCCAGAATGCTGTAAAATAGGTTTTTGGATATAACAGTGATTTCCTAACGAACGGAGGCTCGGATTTGAATTCTGCTTGCGCCGTTCGACTCCTCTCATCATTTTGCGTCGGAAATACTTGTGTTCAATTCCAGATTGCGATTCTGGGAGCCAGAATGCTGTAAAATAGGTTTTTGGATATAACATTGATTTCCTGACGAACCGAGGCTCGGATTTGATTTCAGCTTGCGCCGTTCGACTCCTCTCATCATTTTGCGTCGGAAATACTTGTGTTCTACTCCACATTATGATTCTGGGAGCCAGAATGCTGTAAAATAGGTTTTTGGATATAACATTGATTTCCTGACGAACCGAGGCTCGGATTTGAATTCTGCTTGCGCCGTTCGACTCCTCTCATCATTTTGCGTCGGAAATACTTGTGTTCAATTCCAGATTGCGATTCTGGGAGCCAGAATGCTGTAAAATAGGTTTTTGGATATAACATTGATTTCCTGACGAACCGAGGCTCGGATTTGATTTCAGCTTGCGCCGTTCGACTCCTCTCATCATTTTGCGTCGGAAATACTTGTGTTCAATTCCAGATTGCGATTCTGGGAGCCAGAATGCTGTAAAATAGGTTTTTGGATATAACATTGATTTCCTGACGAACCGAGGCTCGGATTTGATTTCAGCTTGCGCCGTTCGACTCCTCTCATCATTTTGCGTCGGAAATACTTGTGTTCTACTCCACATTATGATTCTGGGAGCCAGAATGCTGTAAAATAGGTTTTTGGATATAACATTGATTTCCTGACGAACCGAGGCTCGGATTTGATTTCAGCTTGCGCCGTTCGACTCCTCTCATCATTTTGCGTCGGAAATACTTGCGTTCAATTCCAGATTGCGATTCTGGGAGCCAGAATGCTGTAAAATAGGTTTTTGGATATAACAGTGATTTCCTAACGAACGGAGGCCCGGATTTGATTTCAGCTTGCGCCGTTCGACTCCTCTCATCATTTTGCGTCGGAAATACTTGTGTTCTACTCCACATTATGATTCTGGGAGCCAGAATGCTGTAAAATAGGTTTTTGGATATAACATTGATTTCCTGACGAACCGAGGCTCGGATTTGATTTCAGCTTGCGCCGTTCGACTCCTCTCATCATTTTGCGTCGGAAATACTTGCGTTCAATTCCAGATTGCGATTCTGGGAGCCAGAATGCTGTAAAATAGGTTTTTGGATATAACAGTGATTTCCTAACGAACGGAGGCCCGGATTTGATTTCAGCTTGCGCCGTTCGACTCCTCTCACCATTTTGCGTCGGAAATACTTGTGTTCTACTCCACATTATGATTCTGGGAGCCAGAATGCTGTAAAATAGGTTTTTGGATATAACAGTGATTTCCTAACGAACGGAGGCTCGGATTTGAATTCTGCTTGCGCCGTTCGACTCCCCTCATCATTTTGCGTCGGAAATACTTGTGTTCAATTCCAGATTGCGATTCTGGGAGCCAGAATGCTGTAAAATAGGTTTTTGGATATAACATTGATTTCCTGACGAACCGAGGCTCGGATTTGATTTCAGCTTGCGCCGTTCGACTCCTCTCATCATTTTGCGTCGGAAATACTTGTGTTCAATTCCAGATTGCGATTCTGGGAGCCAGAATGCTGTAAAATAGGTTTTTGGATATAACATTGATTTCCTGACGAACCGAGGCTCGGATTTGATTTCAGCTTGCGCCGTTCGACTCCTCTCACCATTTTGCGTCGGAAATACTTGTGTTCTACTCCACATTATGATTCTGGGAGCCAGAATGCTGTAAAATAGGTTTTTGGATATAACAGTGATTTCCTAACGAACGGAGGCTCGGATTTGAATTCTGCTTGCGCCGTTCGACTCCTCTCATCATTTTGCGTCGGAAATACTTGTGTTCAATTCCAGATTGCGATTCTGGGAGCCAGAATGCTGTAAAATAGGTTTTTGGATATAACATTGATTTCCTGACGAACCGAGGCTCGGATTTGATTTCAGCTTGCGCCGTTCGACTCCTCTCATCATTTTGCGTCGGAAATACTTGCGTTCAATTCCAGATTGCGATTCTGGGAGCCAGAATGCTGTAAAATAGGTTTTTGGATATAACAGTGATTTCCTAACGAACGGAGGCCCGGATTTGATTTCAGCTTGCGCCGTTCGACTCCTCTCACCATTTTGCGTCGGAAATACTTGTGTTCTACTCCACATTATGATTCTGGGAGCCAGAATGCTGTAAAATAGGTTTTTGAATATAACATTGATTTCCTGACGAACCGAGGCTCGGATTTGATTTCAGCTTGCGCCGTTCGACTCCTCTCATCATTTTGCGTCGGAAATACTTGTGTTCTACTCCACATTATGATTCTGGGAGCCAGAATGCTGTAAAATAGGTTTTTGGATATAACAGTGATTTCCTAACGAACGGAGGCTCGGATTTGATTTCAGCTTGCGCCGTTCGACTCCTCTCACCATTTTGCGTCGGAAATACTTGTGTTCAACTCCACATTATGATTCTGGGAGCCAGAATGCTGTAAAATAGGTTTTTGGATATAACAGTGATTTCCTAACGAACGGAGGCTCGGATTTGATTTCAGCTTGCGCCGTTCGACTCCTCTCACCATTTTGCGTCGGAAATACTTGTGTTCAACTCCACATTATGATTCTGGGAGCCAGATTGCTGTAAAATAGGTTTTTGGATATAACATTGATTTCCTGACGAACCGAGGCTCGGATTTGATTTCAGCTTGCGCCGTTCGACTCCTCTCATCATTTTGCGTCGGAAATACTTGTGTTCAATTCCAGATTGCGATTCTGGGAGCCAGAATGCTGTAAAATAGGTTTTTGGATATAACATTGATTTCCTGACGAACCGAGGCTCGGATTTGATTTCAGCTTGCGCCGTTCGACTCCTCTCACCATTTTGCGTCGGAAATACTTGTGTTCTACTCCACATTATGATTCTGGGAGCCAGAATGCTGTAAAATAGGTTTTTGGATATAACAGTGATTTCCTAACGAACGGAGGCTCGGATTTGAATTCTGCTTGCGCCGTTCGACTCCTCTCATCATTTTGCGTCGGAAATACTTGTGTTCAATTCCAGATTGCGATTCTGGGAGCCAGAATGCTGTAAAATAGGTTTTTGGATATAACATTGTTACGTGCCGGAGTGCCGCTCGGCCAAAAAAACTATTTTATCCGACTCGCGCACTTCGATCACTTTAAGTTTATATTTTGAGCCAACGCACTTAAGCGCTCTGCTCGGGATCTCAGTCGTCGGTCGATTCACTGAACGGTGGAACGCGCGTAGAGAGCGAAAGGAATGTCACCTGAGTTATAAATCCAAAACGTCTGTGGTGCCGAACAACTGTCGAATCTTGTCGGCTAGCCTCCTCTGTTTCTCTCTGGCCCAGAGCTGCTGTGTGGTGGGTCTGGAGATATCCACGGTGATTGGAATTAAGCGATGTGTCACTTTTGCTGGTTCAACTGGAGCGATACTCTTAGGTTGTTGGGCGGAGGGAAAGGAAACTCGTACAGGTAAGGAAGTTAGTACAGTAGGAGTTAGAGGAATGCCTAAAAGGCCGGATTGATCGGCTGTTTGGTAGAATGCTCTTGCGAGCTTTTGAATCTGGAACTTGCGTCCCCCTCGTCGTGCTTTGGACATGAGTGTGTTTTTGTGCGATGAGTGTAATCGTGCTCGTGCCGGACTTGCCCTCACAGAGTCGACTTTGTGTGTAAAAGTAATCGTGCCGGACTTGCCCTCACAGATTACTTTGTATGTATGTAGCGAGAGTGAAAGACGTGCCTTCACCTATCACCTGGATGCCGTTGCAAGAGTTGAGAGTTGGCAAGAAAGAGATTCTGAGGAGTGGATGATTTTAAAGGAAGAGAATCAGTGAAGAAGAGTGTTTCACTTAATAACTTGTATTGAACTTGCACTTTGATGGATACAGTGTTAACTGGTAGCGTCGATATTGAAACTCGTGGTTGGCGGTTACGCACGGTTTCGAGAGCAGCAGGGCGGACCTAGGCTGTCTTATGCTAGCGTGCACAGCAGAGCGGATCTAGACTGTGTAGCAGGATTCGCGAATACAGCAGAGCGGATCTGGACTGTATCGGAGAGACGTTACTCGTTACGACTGTCTTATTAAGACTCTGGGTTAAGACTTAAGACTGAAGACTGACTTAAGACTGCGGGTTCTGACTTACTGAAGACTTAAACTTAAAACTGAAGACTCAAGACTGCGACTGACTACTGGGCTGCGCGGCGCCCTTTATATACCCCTGCTCGGACCTTCGGCGGCGCGCTACGGTCGCAGGAGTGAGTGAGAGGGAGTAGATAGATGAGGGGGTTTCTGGGACTGTGGGATCTCAGGGGGGGTGCGGGGGAGGTCAGCTTGTAGACGAGGGGGTATGCGGGGAGGGGGGAGGTCAGCTTGTGGACGAGGGGGTGCGCGGGGAAGGGGGAGGGGGATATCTGTCTTCGAGGTGTTTGCGCTTTTAGGCGCGAGCAGGCGTTCGCCTGGTTCTTTGCTTAATGATTTACGGTGCCTATGGTTAGGCTTAAGGTAAGTATAAGATCGGTACGAATATACATAAGGTAAATATAAATGCCGTTAATTATTGAGGCAGCCGTCACACCTCCCCCCTCAGTGAAAAATGTCTGGGCTAATGCCCGGCATTTTCCTGAAGGTAAGCACGAAGGCCTGTGTAGTGAGGAGTAGTTCCGGCTTTTTCTTCGGGCGATGTAGGAGTCGTCATTTCGACTGCCGCTTCCTCGTCCGCTGTTACCCTGGTTGGCGTTGGGTGAGCCAGGTGGATTAGCAAGTGCGTTATGGAACTCCAGACTGCTCCCAACAGGTGGATACTCCAGCCGTATACCGAGTGGAGTGCGTAGCCGTGAATGATGGTGTCTACCATGAACTTGATTAGCCGCAAGATCATAAATATCCCGATGATCCCGGCACTGGCGGATCCGAAGGTGAGAAATCCGTTCCATATCTTCGCGCCTGTGTGTTCGGCGATGGTGTTGAGCGCGTTCTCGTCCAGGAATCTCTCTAGAGTGACAGTACCTGGCGGGATGTGTCGTCCCATGGCGCCCTGTGCAATGGTATTGATCATTGCAGGTTTTTCTAGTGGGAACATAATGTGTTCACGAAGGCGATCAATGTCTCCCTCCGTATAGATCCCGTTGGTTGCCAGTGTGGAAGGACTGATATATTTCCACTTTGGCTTCGTGAGAGGCTGAATTGTATGCGGTGCCAATGCTTCTACTGGTTTCGGTAAAAGTTTGTACCAGGTGTCGTGAATTTGGTACATCACCGGTAATAGTTCATTGCAGTCTCTGATAGTGCCCGTCCTCTGCAAGGTCCTGGATCTGGGCGCCAGAAAATAGCTGCTATTCTGGTGCGTCACTGGAAGCTCGTGATAGCAGTGTTCGGTATTCCTTATTTTGCAGGTGACTGGGATGCACTTCACTATATGTATCGCTTCCCCTGCAGTAATGGCGGTATAGCCTGGTGCCTTCATTATAGCATAGGCCATCTCAGTGGGTGCTGTGTTGGCTAGCGAGAGTGCATTCTTCAGAATTTGTTTCTCTAAGGCGCACTTTTGTGCCATCACATCTTGGTACAGTGTGGTGAGCTGAGTCTTGAGGTGCTTCTCCACGTATATGAACTTAGAGTTGACGTAGGAGAAGATATCCAGGTTGTCCACAGAGACTTTGTTTCGCTGTTTGAAAGTCATTCCCTTTTTAATCTCGAGTACGAGTAGTTTTGGATGCTCGGTGTTTGCCAGGGTGTAACCGCACAGGTTAGTCTCGGTGGTCTTGGTTAGGGCGAACGTAGTGTCTCTGCTGGTGACAGAATACATGATGGGCGTGTTGGAATCTTGTGTTGTGACCTTCTTGGCCAATCCGTCGTACAGGACATCGTACTTAGTGAACTGACAGCTGTCAATTGGTATGGGTGACCAGTACGCGTCGCCGATATCACTGTCGAGGCAGTACCCTTCGTCCATTGGGCAATGCTTGCCTGAGGCGAGGACCACTTGGAAGCCGTTCATTTTAACTGGGGCGTGGTAGTTGGACAGTGTGATTTTGACCGATGCTTGGACAGCCACGTTGTCCCAGGTTCCAAACGGATCGCTGTACTGAACTCCTTGGCACTTCCCGTCATTTCCATAGGTGCCAGCCAGAGTTAGGCTCCTCCAGTCTGTGGTATTGGATTTGAGACCGGTAATCTGCGTGGAGCCGCCTAAGTACAGTAGTCCTGTTGCCTGCATTTCTCTGCATGTCTTTAAGCTGGTGGTGTGGAGGTAGACCCGTCGTCCATTTTGTACGAACGAGATGTGGGAGTTCATTCCACAGTACGTGATCGTGCGGTCTATCTCGACCAAGCATTGGATGACGTCCGTGTAGGCGTAGTCGGATATCTGCAGCAGTTGGATCGGGATCTGTTCCTCTATAGGCACTACGTTAGCAGTGTCGCAATTGGCCACGTCTATAGCTGAGATGGTAGTGACGTTAAGTCCCTGCCCTCCGCAGTCGTAACCAATGAGAGCGTTGGCACTCGCGCACAGCACTAGGAGCGTGAGCAGCAAGACACTTTGGGTGTTCATGGTGATGGATGTTCACTTCAGGAACTCTTGGACGAGAATGGGGCACTGGGGTTGCAACACTGAGTCTTATACTGTTCGTTATCAGTCTTTTCGTCCCTTAGTGGGGGTGTAGCTTGTTGCTTGGGGGGGATATATTATTTAGCTTATGACTAACACTTCTTTTTCTTTCAGGGCTTAGTAAGCTGGTTTCAGCTTGTTGGTATGTACTATCTTATCTCTATTCTTTATTCTTATCTTAACATTGGTTGAACTGAGAATTTCAATGATGAGATAGGGTCCCATATATTGATCGTCAAATTTTCCTTTACGGGGTTCTTTTAGTAAGTACACCTTGTCTCCTACCTTGAAATTCTTAGGTCTTACTAACTTATCGTAATATGTTTTAGACTTTATTTTGGACTGTTCCAGATGTACTCTAGCGCTATCCCGTATGACTCGTAGGCGTTCGTTCAGGGCTTCTAAATAAGCTGCGCACGTTTCGTCAGTCGAAGGGGCGACTGGAGCGACTTCGGAAGGTGTACGTGCCAGGACTCCGAAGACTAACTCATAAGGAGTGTATTTGGTCCCTTCGTGCAGACTGGTGTTGTAAGAGAACATAGCCATATTCAGCCATGCGTCCCAATCGTTTCTATTGCTTACATATTGTTTTAGATACTCCACGAGAACCTGGTGAGACCGTTCTAGCGAGCCGTTTGACTGTGGATGAAAAGCTGTCGTCTTGACTTGATTTATTCGGAATCTCTTCGCGACATGTTTTAGGAATGCGGACGTGAAGTTAGTTCCTTGATCTGTTAAGATCGCTTTGGGGGATCCGAATATGCATACGAAATTATTTATGAAGGCGTCAGAGATATCCTTGCTGGTGGTTTGTTGAAGGGGAACTGCTATGGAGTACTTGGTTAGGAGATCCTGAATGGTGAGTATATGGGTCTTATTCGAAGGAGAGGGTGGAAGCGGTCCGACAATGTCCAGTGCGACTTTGTCGAAGGCGTTTCCGGGAGTGTCAGTGAGTGTCATTGGCTGACGGGTCTTTAAGCGCACCATCTTCTTCGTTTGACAGCCTACGCATGTTTTGATATAATTGCGGACGTCGTCTTTGAGTCCGGGCCAATTGAATGTCTGTCGGATGCGAGCGTAGGTTTTGGTCACGCCCTTGTGGCCTCCAATGGTCGAACTGTGGTTCTCCTTCACGATGTTTGGTCGCTGTTCTTCTGGGGGAGTGGTTATGACCCCTTGACAAATTATGATCTTAGTATTGGAGCCGGTGAAGATCCTATGCAGTAATCTTCTGACGGTGGTGAACGGAACGTTGTCGATACAGCCTTTGGAAATGCTAATGGTAGGTAGGCTTAATTCATCGGTGACGTCGCGTAAGGATTTGATGCACTCCTGCAGATCCTCCATGTCGACTTGGTGAGTGTGGTTGGTTTTAACGGGTAGACCGATGATTTTGAAGCCTCTATAGTCAGCTGTGGTACAGCGGTTCTCAATGGTAGGTTCCAGCTTGGGGAAGTCCTTGAGACCGTATAGTTCGGTGGGGCCTTTGCCCACTGGTTCGCCTCGCATTGTTAAGGTAGTGACCAGGTTGTCTCTCCTCGAGAGGATTGACTCTCTGGTTTCGATCATCCTTGGTGGTGGTTCTAGTTCGTACGGGATATTTTCTCGCTCAAGGATTTCCTCTGGTGAGGACTCTGAGTCGGAGTTTCGAGTGGTCTCTTCCTCCGTGCTCTCCGATTGGTTGTCAGAAGTAGACGGGAGAGGTTGTTCCTGAGCTGTCATTGGGCTGCCTGGGTCGTCCAATGAGCGGTCGGTTGTCGTGTCCTCCTCTGCCATTGGTGAGGAAGCTTCTCCAGTTGGAGACGGGAGGCGTGGTCGCGATGGCCGACGCGAGAAGATGTCGTCACTGGAGTCCGACGAGATGGGGAAGGTAGGGATTGGTGCGGGCGGAGGATTGCGGGAGAGGGCGTCAGCATTGAGATTTACTGACCCTGCCTTGTAAATGACGTCGTACTCATACTCGGCTAATTTTAGACGCCATCTTACTAGGCGTGACGTTGGATCCTTCACCGAGTGGATCCATACCAAGGGTTTATGGTCGGTGACTAACTTGAACCGTCGTCCGAATAAATATGGTCTGAACTGTTGCACACAGTAAACGATCGCAAGCAGCTCCTTCTCGATGGTCGAATAATTTTGTTCGGCAGGGTTAAGGAGTCGTGACGCGTATGAAATAGGCAAATCTTTTCCTATGATACCTTGGCTTAGTACGCCTCCGATTGCTAGACCCGACGCATCTGTGGTAACTGCGAAATCTTTGGAAAAGTCAGGGTATTGTAGGATCGGTTCTTCGCATAATTTGTCCCTGAGTGTTACGAAGGCCTCGTTTTGCGCACCGTCCCATTTGAACGGAATATCTTTCTTTAACAGGTTCGTTAGCGGTTTACTGATCTTGGAGAATTGGGGAATAAAACGACGGTAGTAACCGGCGAGTCCGAGAAACTGCTTTATATTTTTGGCGTTCTTTGGCCTCGGGAAGTCTTTCACTGCTGTTAATTTCTTTGGATCAGGTCGCACGCCTGACCTGCCTATAATATGTCCTAAGTAAGTTACTTCATGGCGCAAAAACTCGCACTTGTCTGGCTGTAGCGTAAGAGTGGCTTGACGCAGCCTAGCAGCTAGTTTGTTAAATTTGATTCGGTGCTCTGTGAGTGAGCTGGCATACAGGACTATATCGTCTAAGTATACGAATGCCTCTAGGCCTTGGAGACCGGATAGAACCGTGTTCATCAGCCTTTGGAAGGTGGCTGGCGCGTTCTTTAAACCGAATGGCATTCTGGTGTATTCATAGTGCCCGTAAGGAGTGGAGAAGGCGGTCTTCTCCATGTCCTTACTGTCCATTTTGATCTGGTGAAAACCTGACGCTAGATCGAAAACTGAGAAGTATTTTGCACCGCCTAGTTGGTCTAAGATCTCGTTAATGTTTGGCAGTGGGTAGGCATCGCCAATGGTTTTTTCGTTTAGCGCTCTAAAATCTATAACCATTCTCCAGCGTTTATTGCCCTGCGAGTCTGGTTTTTTCGGAACAATCCAGAGGGGACTGTTGTAAGGAGAAGTTGAGGGCTGTATAATGGCGTTATCTAGTAATTCATTAACTTGCTTGGTAATCTCGTCTTTATGAACTGGTGGGTATCTGTATTGCTTAGTGTTTATGGGAAGGCTATCGGTGGTTGGAATGCTATGTCGGAATACGTTTGTATAACCCAGCTTATCTCCTGTGATGTGAAACAGATCCGAGTTCTCCTCGACTATATCCTTCACGTGGCTTAGTTCTTCGGCATTGAGATGGTCAATGCGAAGCAATTTTAAGACCTCCTGAGTTCGCTCGTAAGATTTTACTGTGCTACAGCTCAACGCAGCTGGGTGCCCTAGGGTTGGCCCGTCCGCGTGGAGCTGAAGGTCTGCTTGATTTACATTGCGATGTTCCAATGCAGGCCCTAGAGTTGCTGCCTTGGAATTCGCCTCTTCAAAGTCAAGCAGATTGACCACGGGAGGTTCCATTCGTACGGATGCCTCGGTGGTGTTTATTATGCAAAGACACGTTCTGCCTCGCGTGTTCCTAACTACGGCATTGCCCCAGATTATCCCGTCTTGATTTTGCAGACTTACGAATCCCTGGTCAACGTGAGGGTTAGTGACCAGAGCTCGGATCACTTTGCGGGATCGTGCTGGTACGTCTATTCTATCATTCGTATAGAACGCGATGTGATAGCCTCTCCATGTAATTTCTTTGTCGCGAAAGTTTATTGAGCCATGGTTATTAAAGAAGTTTGCTCCTAATATTCCGGATTGTTTAATCGGGAATGTGTCGGGCACTACTCGAAATTTGACGGGGTGGCCAAGCAGAGTAATGTTGATTGTGCCTAAGGTATCGAGATAACCGGACGTGATGCCGACCAGCTTAATCTTATCGCGTGTGTCATAACTATCTTTGAGAGCGGAGAGTTTGATTATATTAGGCTCGGCGCCTGTGTCTGCCATGAGGCTCGTTGCGCTTATGAGTTCGGGTGCCGACAGATATACAGTCGGTACTTGAGAGATATCGGATAACTTTACTGTGCTGACCCTGAGGGGGTCTGGCTTTCGACTATCGTTATTGATCGGACCGGGTTCGGGGAAGCGGCCCGAGTTTCTCGAAGGTCCGTTCGGCGAGAAGGGCCGGCCTCGTTTCCCTGACGCATGGCGTATTGCCTCTTCCGACATTCGTCTACGGTATGGCCAGTGTACTTACAATATGTACAGGTCTTGCGCGGAAGTCTGCTGTCTTCAGGATGGTTGCGTGGTGCTGAGGCTCGGTCCTTGAAGCGAAGGCTGTCCGGAGGACGCTGCATCGGCGGATCGTATTGTCGTCGATCGGGATACATCCTCTGCGGCTCTTGTCTCGGGTATGCTGGTGGTCTCTGTGGTCCTTGGTGACGACTCTCTGATATCCCGTGGTGAGTGTTACCACGGTCGCTGTGGTAGGGCCGAGAGATTGGGAGCTGGTATCTCGGCTGTCCATATCGCTCGTGATCCAGTTCCATTCTCTTAGCGATGGTTTTTGCATGTGAGAAGGCGTCGAACGGTGTCATGTACTCCGCCGGTGTCATCTGGATTCGCATGTCGAACGGTAAGCCTTCGCAGAATGACCTGATAGTGAGCTCGTTAATCTCTTCTTCGAGCCCTTGTGTCAACAGACCCCGACTGCGACGTTCACAATCCAAGATAGCGGATCGGATGTCCTTCACTCTGCTCACGTAGTCCAATATGTGTTCGTGTGGACCTTTGAAAGAGCAGCTTAATTCCCCGCGATACTGATCGACGGATTTTGCCACACCGAACGAACACTGAACTATGTCTATTAACTGGAGCACTGTGTCACACGGTTCGTCTTCTACAGCTAAGAAGGCACGGCCGCGTAGCTTATTTGTTATTAATTTTGTCAAGTTCCTCTCAGCGGTTCGAGGCACCAAATCACGTGCTCGTCTGCATGCCCTAATGAACTGCAGTACGGGTATATTGGCTCCATCGAAGACGGGAATCGTCTCCACGGCTTCTCGGATCGAGATGGTTCCTTGGTAGATGTCTGATTCGGCTGGTCTTTCTGCTGGGAGATGCACTCGTGGAGGCAACATTGGCGGTTCGTGGGGTAAGGCGAAGGTTGACGGTGTCGCCGGCAATGTCTGCATGTTAGCAATTGCCGCTTTAAGGGTATTGATTTCTTTACGCAAAGCTTGAAGATTCGTCGTATCGGCTGTTTTACTAGCCGCTGGTTCCCGTATTGTTGTCGCAGAGCTCTCACTTCGGGAAGGAGACTCGCGCTGTCTTTGTTGGGCTGCCATTTGTTCCAAATGACACGTTCGCTCATGGATTTCTCTTTCTTTTTCGGCAAGGGCTCTGGCCTTTTCCTGCATCTGCACGTTCTGTTCCCTCAGCGATTCCTCGAGCTGCTGTTCTCTTTGCTGGATGGCGATGCTCTGTTCCCTGAGCGTGTTTTGTTTTACGTTCAGCGCCTGTTCCACTTGTTGCAACTCGGCGGCTGACATCTCCTTTGTCTTTGAACGCGTGTCCATAGTGTAGGTGCCAACAGACGACTTGGTATCCCACCGCTGTCACCAAATTTGTTACGTGCCGGAGTGCCGCTCGGCCAAAAAAACTATTTTATCCGACTCGCGCACTTCGATCACTTTAAGTTTATATTTTGAGCCAACGCACTTAAGCGCTCTGCTCGGGATCTCAGTCGTCGGTCGATTCACTGAACGGTGGAACGCGCGTAGAGAGCGAAAGGAATGTCACCTGAGTTATAAATCCAAAACGTCTGTGGTGCCGAACAACTGTCGAATCTTGTCGGCTAGCCTCCTCTGTTTCTCTCTGGCCCAGAGCTGCTGTGTGGTGGGTCTGGAGATATCCACGGTGATTGGAATTAAGCGATGTGTCACTTTTGCTGGTTCAACTGGAGCGATACTCTTAGGTTGTTGGGCGGAGGGAAAGGAAACTCGTACAGGTAAGGAAGTTAGTACAGTAGGAGTTAGAGGAATGCCTAAAAGGCCGGATTGATCGGCTGTTTGGTAGAATGCTCTTGCGAGCTTTTGAATCTGGAACTTGCGTCCCCCTCGTCGTGCTTTGGACATGAGTGTGTTTTTGTGCGATGAGTGTAATCGTGCTCGTGCCGGACTTGCCCTCACAGAGTCGACTTTGTGTGTAAAAGTAATCGTGCCGGACTTGCCCTCACAGATTACTTTGTATGTATGTAGCGAGAGTGAAAGACGTGCCTTCACCTATCACCTGGATGCCGTTGCAAGAGTTGAGAGTTGGCAAGAAAGAGATTCTGAGGAGTGGATGATTTTAAAGGAAGAGAATCAGTGAAGAAGAGTGTTTCACTTAATAACTTGTATTGAACTTGCACTTTGATGGATACAGTGTTAACTGGTAGCGTCGATATTGAAACTCGTGGTTGGCGGTTACGCACGGTTTCGAGAGCAGCAGGGCGGACCTAGGCTGTCTTATGCTAGCGTGCACAGCAGAGCGGATCTAGACTGTGTAGCAGGATTCGCGAATACAGCAGAGCGGATCTGGACTGTATCGGAGAGACGTTACTCGTTACGACTGTCTTATTAAGACTCTGGGTTAAGACTTAAGACTGAAGACTGACTTAAGACTGCGGGTTCTGACTTACTGAAGACTTAAACTTAAAACTGAAGACTCAAGACTGCGACTGACTACTGGGCTGCGCGGCGCCCTTTATATACCCCTGCTCGGACCTTCGGCGGCGCGCTACGGTCGCAGGAGTGAGTGAGAGGGAGTAGATAGATGAGGGGGTTTCTGGGACTGTGGGATCTCAGGGGGGGTGCGGGGGAGGTCAGCTTGTAGACGAGGGGGTATGCGGGGAGGGGGGAGGTCAGCTTGTGGACGAGGGGGTGCGCGGGGAAGGGGGAGGGGGATATCTGTCTTCGAGGTGTTTGCGCTTTTAGGCGCGAGCAGGCGTTCGCCTGGTTCTTTGCTTAATGATTTACGGTGCCTATGGTTAGGCTTAAGGTAAGTATAAGATCGGTACGAATATACATAAGGTAAATATAAATGCCGTTAATTATTGAGGCAGCCGTCACACCTCCCCCCTCAGTGAAAAATGTCTGGGCTAATGCCCGGCATTTTCCTGAAGGTAAGCACGAAGGCCTGTGTAGTGAGGAGTAGTTCCGGCTTTTTCTTCGGGCGATGTAGGAGTCGTCATTTCGACTGCCGCTTCCTCGTCCGCTGTTACCCTGGTTGGCGTTGGGTGAGCCAGGTGGATTAGCAAGTGCGTTATGGAACTCCAGACTGCTCCCAACAGGTGGATACTCCAGCCGTATACCGAGTGGAGTGCGTAGCCGTGAATGATGGTGTCTACCATGAACTTGATTAGCCGCAAGATCATAAATATCCCGATGATCCCGGCACTGGCGGATCCGAAGGTGAGAAATCCGTTCCATATCTTCGCGCCTGTGTGTTCGGCGATGGTGTTGAGCGCGTTCTCGTCCAGGAATCTCTCTAGAGTGACAGTACCTGGCGGGATGTGTCGTCCCATGGCGCCCTGTGCAATGGTATTGATCATTGCAGGTTTTTCTAGTGGGAACATAATGTGTTCACGAAGGCGATCAATGTCTCCCTCCGTATAGATCCCGTTGGTTGCCAGTGTGGAAGGACTGATATATTTCCACTTTGGCTTCGTGAGAGGCTGAATTGTATGCGGTGCCAATGCTTCTACTGGTTTCGGTAAAAGTTTGTACCAGGTGTCGTGAATTTGGTACATCACCGGTAATAGTTCATTGCAGTCTCTGATAGTGCCCGTCCTCTGCAAGGTCCTGGATCTGGGCGCCAGAAAATAGCTGCTATTCTGGTGCGTCACTGGAAGCTCGTGATAGCAGTGTTCGGTATTCCTTATTTTGCAGGTGACTGGGATGCACTTCACTATATGTATCGCTTCCCCTGCAGTAATGGCGGTATAGCCTGGTGCCTTCATTATAGCATAGGCCATCTCAGTGGGTGCTGTGTTGGCTAGCGAGAGTGCATTCTTCAGAATTTGTTTCTCTAAGGCGCACTTTTGTGCCATCACATCTTGGTACAGTGTGGTGAGCTGAGTCTTGAGGTGCTTCTCCACGTATATGAACTTAGAGTTGACGTAGGAGAAGATATCCAGGTTGTCCACAGAGACTTTGTTTCGCTGTTTGAAAGTCATTCCCTTTTTAATCTCGAGTACGAGTAGTTTTGGATGCTCGGTGTTTGCCAGGGTGTAACCGCACAGGTTAGTCTCGGTGGTCTTGGTTAGGGCGAACGTAGTGTCTCTGCTGGTGACAGAATACATGATGGGCGTGTTGGAATCTTGTGTTGTGACCTTCTTGGCCAATCCGTCGTACAGGACATCGTACTTAGTGAACTGACAGCTGTCAATTGGTATGGGTGACCAGTACGCGTCGCCGATATCACTGTCGAGGCAGTACCCTTCGTCCATTGGGCAATGCTTGCCTGAGGCGAGGACCACTTGGAAGCCGTTCATTTTAACTGGGGCGTGGTAGTTGGACAGTGTGATTTTGACCGATGCTTGGACAGCCACGTTGTCCCAGGTTCCAAACGGATCGCTGTACTGAACTCCTTGGCACTTCCCGTCATTTCCATAGGTGCCAGCCAGAGTTAGGCTCCTCCAGTCTGTGGTATTGGATTTGAGACCGGTAATCTGCGTGGAGCCGCCTAAGTACAGTAGTCCTGTTGCCTGCATTTCTCTGCATGTCTTTAAGCTGGTGGTGTGGAGGTAGACCCGTCGTCCATTTTGTACGAACGAGATGTGGGAGTTCATTCCACAGTACGTGATCGTGCGGTCTATCTCGACCAAGCATTGGATGACGTCCGTGTAGGCGTAGTCGGATATCTGCAGCAGTTGGATCGGGATCTGTTCCTCTATAGGCACTACGTTAGCAGTGTCGCAATTGGCCACGTCTATAGCTGAGATGGTAGTGACGTTAAGTCCCTGCCCTCCGCAGTCGTAACCAATGAGAGCGTTGGCACTCGCGCACAGCACTAGGAGCGTGAGCAGCAAGACACTTTGGGTGTTCATGGTGATGGATGTTCACTTCAGGAACTCTTGGACGAGAATGGGGCACTGGGGTTGCAACACTGAGTCTTATACTGTTCGTTATCAGTCTTTTCGTCCCTTAGTGGGGGTGTAGCTTGTTGCTTGGGGGGGATATATTATTTAGCTTATGACTAACACTTCTTTTTCTTTCAGGGCTTAGTAAGCTGGTTTCAGCTTGTTGGTATGTACTATCTTATCTCTATTCTTTATTCTTATCTTAACATTGGTTGAACTGAGAATTTCAATGATGAGATAGGGTCCCATATATTGATCGTCAAATTTTCCTTTACGGGGTTCTTTTAGTAAGTACACCTTGTCTCCTACCTTGAAATTCTTAGGTCTTACTAACTTATCGTAATATGTTTTAGACTTTATTTTGGACTGTTCCAGATGTACTCTAGCGCTATCCCGTATGACTCGTAGGCGTTCGTTCAGGGCTTCTAAATAAGCTGCGCACGTTTCGTCAGTCGAAGGGGCGACTGGAGCGACTTCGGAAGGTGTACGTGCCAGGACTCCGAAGACTAACTCATAAGGAGTGTATTTGGTCCCTTCGTGCAGACTGGTGTTGTAAGAGAACATAGCCATATTCAGCCATGCGTCCCAATCGTTTCTATTGCTTACATATTGTTTTAGATACTCCACGAGAACCTGGTGAGACCGTTCTAGCGAGCCG